>JAYESA010000005.1:154777116-154937116 GCA_036927795.1 Iris macrosiphon
GCCATGTGAAGAAAAGAAGGGTTTACATAATACAAAAGACCAAAATGCCCTCTCCTAACTTGGGTTTGGGTTTGGGGTTCCAAAAGCACTCAAACTAACTCTCAATCTCTTCAACTAACTAAAATAAAATATAATAAATATTCTAGACCCAAAAATAGGCCTCCCAAGGGTGTTGGTTGGGTCGGACATAGGTCCACTAGGGTCTGACATGGGTCTAGACTAGCCAAAACCCTAAAATTATCCATAAAAAAATAATACAACCATCAATTAAATATAAATATAATTAATTATAAACAATACACAAATTACCAAATAAAAATAAAAAAACTCTATTTTCTAGAATCGGGTAGTGATAAGCCTACCCTCCTTAAAATAATCTTGTCCTCAAAATTAAAAGACAAAACTAGGACAGGAATGCAAGGAAAAGAAAAGAACCATACCTCAGGGATCGAAAAGATAAGGGTATCGCTCGCGCATTTCATCCTTCCTCTCCCAGGTTGACTCACCTGGAGAGTGATGCCTCCATGCGACGCGAACCAAGAGAATAGTCTGGTTCTTCAATACCTTCTCCCGCCGATCCAGAATCTCCACCGGCTGCTCTGGTTAGCTAAGAGTAGGGCCCACCACGATCTCTAAGTGATCCAATACATGACTGGGATCCGCCATGTACCGTCTCAACTGCGACACGTGGAACACATCATGAACTCCCTCTAGCGTAGGCGACAAATCTAGCCTATACGCCACAGCACCGACCCTCTCAAGGATGCGAAAGGGTCCGACGAAACATGGGCTAAGCTTTCCGCCTCCACTAAAGCGAATAGTTTTTCGCGTCGGAGAAATCCTCAGGAACACCAGATCTCCAACCTAGCATAAACAAGGTCTTAGCACTTAATCTAAAATAAGCAATCACAAGCAACACAAGAATAAAATCTAAATTCTAAGCTATACCTTGAACTCCAAAGGTCTCCGGTGGCTATCGGCCCAATGCCGCTGCCTGTCCTGTGCCATCTGAAGTCTATCTCTAATAAACTTGACCTTCTCCGCTGCATCAACCACCATCTTCGGGCCAAGCAAAGCTCTCTCGCCTATATCATCTCATGATAACGGAATGCGATACCTCCGTCAATACAATGCCTCGAAAGGTGATATCTCGATACTAGCTTGGTAGCTGTTATTGTAATCAAACTCTACCAAGTGCAAGTAATCCTCCCAAGAGCCTTTGAAATCCAGAACACGAGTGGAAAGCATGTCCTTATGTGTATGGATGGTCCTCTCTGACTGACCATCTGTCTGTCGGTGATATGCACTACTAAACTTGAGCTGGGTGCCCAAGCTAGCCTGCAGACTTCTCCAAAAATACGAAGTAAAATGACTGTCCTGGTCTGATACTATGCTCACAGGAACTCCATGCAGTCTGACTATCTAGCGTACTGTAAACCCCCTCACCCAAAATTAGGGCTACCTAGCTTAGATAGTGAAATTAGGGCTAGTTTGAACCCAATTAGAATTAGAACACGACTTTTATTTAATTATGCAATAATTAAATAACGTGTAGCGCACCTTACCGTGCTTCGATAATTGGAGTACCTCACTAGCCATTACCTATCTAGAAACTTCACAACCTCTCCTAGACATGTCCGCCTACTATTCTGATCCTTGTATAATTTATAATATTGCTCCCTGATGCTATATTTTAGCCGCACAATAAACGTCGCGGAAGTTATTATATTAATTCTAAATAAATTCTAATTTTGTACCCTTGTGCGTCCCAATCGAAATTTGGGACACAATCTTGACCGTTTTGTGCAAACCGAATTTTATTAATATTCTACACTGTCCCCTCTACGCCCTTGACAATTGTGTCCCGCCTGATTTAATCCCACGTACTCCTAATTAATTCAAGAACATCGTGCACGTTTCGATTGAATTAATTAAATTTAATTTTTACCTTTGTGCAATTTTCCAATTGTTGGGGGGCTTTTATGCAAAAATGCATTGAGGTGTCTCCACCATTGGACAATTCATAAAGAAATTTATTTTTTCCTTCACATGGATTTTTTTCCATAATTTTTTGGATGTGCAACGCGCACATCGCCCGTTATTTTAAACCTCATCCTTGCATGTTAAACCATGTAATTTAAAGCCCCAACACCCTCATGTAAGCCCAAGGCCCAACCCCAAGGATAGTTGACCAAGCCCACAAATTCCTAGGTCAACATAAAACCCTAGTTTTCCATGTATAAAAATACAAGTTTATTCCTCTCTTTTCCTTTTTTTTTTACCAAAGAACCCAAACAGTGCTCATCCCCTCCCCCAACCTAGTTCACAACGACCCCGGCCATCCTTATTCGCCGGAGCTCCGCCGGCCCCAACCCGAGTCTCCACCTCCCCGTTCGTCTACACCGAAGCTCCGCCGCGGCCATGACCATTCCCTCCTTCTCCAATGGCACGTCGGCCGGAGAACATCGCTGCACCACCATCCATAGCCGACTCCGCCGGAGTTGCACGACACCATCACTACCATTGCTGTCAGCCTTCTCCTCCCCTCACCATCATCAACACCACCACCGTACATCCCGGAGCTTCCCCAACATCCTGACGTCTTCTTCCTACGTCCACGAGCAGTTCCTCATCATCCACGACTCACCATCACCAGCAATCGCCACCACCAACAGCACCATCATCGTCCCCGAGTCTACCCATCATCTTCTTCGGCCAACTGACCGGAGACCACGTCGATCACCCCCGTTCCCTCGACTCTCCTCGACCAGCCCCTCGCCTGAACGATGCCTGGAGCTCCCCGCCGGCTCCTCTATGACCACCACCGCCTCATTGCTTCCAGCCACCGAGCCGCAGTATCTTCTTCCAGCCGACCCCTGGAGCAACCACTCACCACCACCTCTTCTCCAGTTCCTCCCTGTCATCGACCCTTGTGCCCTGGCCCTTCCCCACTGGCCGGACCACCCCCTTGCTGGCCGGAGGATAGCAGCCACCATATGCATCAGCCCATCATCAACACTCTTCAACATATCATCATCCTCTTCATCTTCATCCTCTTCCAACAACATCATCATCTTCACTATCACCATGTATCGCCGGAAAAGTCCCCTGGCCGGACTCCGGCAGTCCACCTCGTCACCACCATATTATCATCAACATCACCATCTCCCATTATCCCCATCATCCACTATTTCCATCATCATCATCATCGTCTCGGTTCACCATCAGCGCATCTTCGTCATCTCATCATTATCCCATCATCATCGTCGCTGTCGTCATCTCACCATCCTCGCCTCGTCGTCATCTCACCATCCTTGCCTCGTCGTTATCTCACCATCCTCGCCTCGTCGTCATCTCATCACCATCATTATCATCAACATCTCGATATATCATCATCATCGTTGTCGTCCTCGCCACCATCGTCATAGCCAGTCAACATCATCATCATCAGCCTATATCATCATCGTCAACAATAATACTCATTATCATTATATCAACACCACCACCACCATCAATATAAATACATCCCCATTAACATCACCACCATGCATCATCATCATCCATATCATCCTAGTCTCCATCCTCGTCAAACACCATTGCCCTCGTCATCATCATCGTCATCACTTCATCTTTATCTCATCATCATCATCACCATTATCGTCGTTTTAGTCGTCACCATCATCGTCAACCTCTCTTCGTCGTCGTCCAGCCAATCCCGTACGCGTACACCGAGATTCGAACCTGTCCCACCTTTTTATTTCGTATGTATGTTGAGTATATGTTATTAGGACATGCGTATTTCTTATGATTGCTAGCTGATATCGGACCCTGAGTCGGTGAACCCAGTACTGCGTACACGAACTTGTACTCGTACGCGTATATTAATTAGTTTGATATAATTATATATATTTAGTATGTACATACTATTCAACTTGGAATACGTATAATTAATGGATATATATGGTATATGTGTATATTGTAATTAATTATATATTAATAAATAATTAGGAGTAGGTGTATTCAGATTGTATGACCTAGGACACCGTGGACTGCCCCGTATTTGTCCTTGACCCTGTTGACCCTAAGAACAATGTTGGTGTCTGCCTTGAGTACACCGACGTACTGGCGAGACCGTGTTAGTTGACTGACTTATTGTGTATAGTACTTAAAGATCCGACACCCGCGTAATTCAACGCGTAATTGACCGTGTTAGATGACTAGTGCTACCCCTAGGGTACCCCCTGAGTCCAGTATAAATATTATTGTGTGTGTGCACTAGTGTAATGACTAATATTTTTATTGTATTATATCATATGTACATAGGATATTGGATTTATTCTGCACGACTTCTGGAGCAGGTTATTGGTACATCGCAGCCTTCTTGCCAGGCAAGTATACCTTGCCATTATACTGTTATTCTTATTCCATATGTTGCACGCATCTTTATTTTCTGTCTTTAGTTCATATATTTTAATTGTTATATAAAATGCTCGCGACGGTGATATCGCGATATGTTTTTATTTATGTATTGCATTGACCTTGTTTATGAGACTACCCCATTATCATGTAGCACCATTAGGTTCATTGGCCGTGACACAGTTGTTACACGAGTTGTGAGTCTCATGTAGATCACGGACTTGCGTTCAGGTCTGGCCTCCTGTACGTATGGGCCGTGCGTTAGGAATAACTGCTGTTAGAAACTTTGCATGCTAGTAGACTTGGCAGTTATTAGAGGTTTATCGTGTCATGGACATGACATGCTTAGAGCATGGGGTGGGGAGAACAACAAGTACCGCATTTGAGCTCCTTTGCACTTTTTCCTGTGCAACCGGATTCTCCATCGGAGATACGGGTGGTGATGACCCATATATATATATATTATGTACATTGGCGGGCCTCCGCCGTTCAAAAGACGACGTACCTTTGGGCCCCTGGATCTTCAAAAGAGAACCATGCCAAATCCCAGTTTTCAGCCAGATAGCTCACTTGTGGGGAAAGTTGTTCTTAACTGCATTCACTTAGACGGTTAGGCGACCCCTTTTGGATATTTATTTCAGTACTTTATTGGCGTGTGTTTAAGTATCTTGTTATGTCCCTCTGAGGACCTGGTCCGCTGCCAGGTGTACCTGTTCTTGAGTATTTGCAGGAGCGCAGATTTGGATGGTTGTGTATGCTTCGTGGATGTCTTCTCTTCGGCCGTGATCGATAGCTGGTATACTTATATTTTGGTTGATTGTGTTGTACTTATTTTGTATTTTCTCTTATATTCGAGTTGGTAGTGGATTTGTTTCCATCCAACTATCATCCTTAGATACTTCTTATTGAGATCTAGTTCCCTAGATATTGGTTATTTAATTATATTTGATTTTGGTGGATGAGATTTAGATTTTATCCTGTGACTTGTATTACCTTTTATACCACTCGTGGATTTGATATTCATATTACAGCGTACGTATGGATTTGGTTTCCATTTATTGGAATTGCCATATCCATGCGGCTGGCATGCTTACGTGTCCTAGTCCTACGTATTTTTTGGACTGTGGCGTAACATATTTTGTGGTGGCCCATGCAGGTCGAGAGTATATTGTCTCGGTTACGTTACTATACCGAACAAGCCTGCACCTAGGACTAGAGTATAGGATCTCATCCACAATTGACTATGATTCATCTTCCTCCTATCTGTTCTATTCGAACAATTGTATCATGCTTGATTCCTGTACTTCCCTAATAGTTCTTTGAGTATAGCCTTCTGCTAGGATATAGGAACCCCTGTTAATAGGATAATAATTAGGGTATTACACCTATTAAGAATACAACGAGAATATAGACACACCACTAAGCTTAGAATATCTGGTGAATCCTAGAATTTCTTATCTCTAGAATTGGCTTACCATTACCCCAGATGTATTATGAAGACTTGAGAGTAGTATAGACACTACTAGAGTTAGTTAGAAGATTACCATAATGTTTGCCCCTAGCATTGAGGAACCAATAGAAAACCAAAACTTAATATTTTGACTGAACCTAACCTTCATAATTGGATAATATTGGAGAACTATAAAACTTAGATCATTGCCTTATTATTAGTAGACAGTACCCTAGGAGGCCAAGGAGAATAAATATAACATTTTTCTTGATCATACCTCAAACACAGAGACTAGCACCCTACTCCCCTTTAGAAAACCATGATGCTATCTAGAGCCCCCTATTTTAATTTCATATGTTATTCCCCTGCAACCTTAACGCTCGCTAATTGTGCGACGAATAAATTATTCCCTTATTTCTTCACCTTTTAATTCATGCCAATCTGACGCTTCTGATTATAGACCAAGTGATTGTATTCTATGATAAGACAAATGGTTTGCTAAAGTGATAGTTGCAATCTTGAATTTTGAATTACGTGCCTTGTAGTTAGAACTTGATAGTTGAGTATTCATCTAGATTATAATTTTATGGTTATCCCTTAGTTTTAAATTGCGTAGCATATACCCCACCTCGATACAAGTTAGATCCATTTCCCTTTAAACGGCTAGTAACTCTTCTATCCCTACGATTGACACATGTTCTATGAGCACTATGACTAAGGCTTAAAGATGACCATGACCTATATAATAGGATACTCTAATAAGCACGAAGACCCCTTCTTGTAAACCTTAATAGGAATTCCTACATTTTCTTCTAAGGCATTAGCGTATTAATTTATTATTCTAAGTTGAGTAATATGCCTCGCCACCCTAGTATCACATAGACTTTTGACCCATTATGGTAGTGTGATTGAATGATATTAATTATATGATAGCATAAGACAACAGTGTTTATTCAGACGATAGAATTTAGAGGTCCATGCCCCTATTTGGTCGACTAGCGACTTAGACAAGAAGGTTGTATGATAACTGTAGAGATTGTAGAGTCTTTTATTATTGTTGCTTATGTTGTTTTTGTTTTGTGAACTTGAATTAATTTATACCTTCTTTCATCATAATCCAGCGTAGTTATATTTGTTTTACTATCTTGACTTATGCTGCTATTATAGCCTAGTTTTTGTAAGCTTATTCTTTATCAAGCTTGTTCACTACATATGTATTATTGGGCGCGCACACTAATACATTTTAGAATTATTGTACTACGGTCTGATCAACCATAGTGCGCTCGATTCGCCGTTCACATAACTATTTTACGTGGATTGAGATATATAGTGATTAGTAGACGAATGTACTTGCCCTCTAGATATATCTGAGCACATCGGATCCGTTACACAACCGTACTGATACGAGCATGTGAATAGGAACTACCAAAATAGGATTTCAATCCACAACTGCCTTGACAAATTCCCAATTGAATTCTTTAAAGCGCCTTGATCTCCATACTTGTATTCTATTACCTCTCCCATGAACTCTTTATTATTGATCTTTGTCTTTCCTTATCTCGGAAAGACGAAATATCTTGCTTGGTATAAGTTTGATATATAGATAGTACTAGATATACCCCACAGGCCAGTCACATTGATTGGTGACTATCCTTTATAAATGATTAAGGGAATATCATCGACGATATGTTTGGTGTTAAAGACTTTGAGGATTAAATAACATGATTAAATAATTTGGGGCATAGCCTTCTTAGATGTATAGCCTTAGATGATAGATGAATAAATTCTAAGTTGGGTAGAAACTGCAATATTAATTTAAGAAGAATTCTTGAGACTGTAATCAAGTGAGGTTTGATAGAGAGAACCCTACCCTATTTTAATTTTGAGGACGAAATTGTTTTAAGTGGGGTAGATTGTAAACCCCCTCACCCAAAATTAGGGCTACCTGGCTTAGATAGTGAAATTAGGGCTAGTTTGAACCCAATTAGAATTAGAACACAGCTTTTATTTAATTATGCAATAATTAAATAACGTGTAGCGCACCTTACCGTGCTTCGATAATTAGAGTACCTCACTAGCCATTTCCTATCTAGAAACTTCACAACCTCATCCTAGACATGTCCGCCTACTATTCTGATCCTTGTACAATTTATAATATTGCTCTCTGATGCTATATTTTAGCCGCACAATAAACGTCGCGGACGTTATTATATTAATTCTAAATAAATTTCAATTTTGTACCCTTGTGCGTCCCAATCGAAATTGGGGACACAATCTTGACCGTTTTGTGCAAACTGAATTTTATTAATATTCTACACTGTCCCCTCTACGCCCCTGACAATTGTGTCCCGCCTGATTTAATCCCACGTACTCCTAATTAATTCTAGAACATCGTGCACGTTTTGATTTAATTAATTAAATTCAATTTTTGCCTTTGTGCAATTTTCCAATTATTGGGGGGCTTTTATGCAAAAATGCATTGAGGTGTCTCCACCATTGGACAATTTATAAAGAAACCTATTTTTCCCTTCACATGGTTTTTTTCCCATAATTTTCTGGATGTGCAACGCGCACATCGACCGTTATTTTAAACCTCATCCTTGCATGTTAAACCATGTAATTTAAAGCCCCAACACCCTCATGTAAGCCCAAGGCCCAACACCAAGGATAGTTGACCAAGCCCACAAATTCCTAGGTCAACATAAAACCCTAGTTTTCCATGTATAAAAATACAAGTTTATTCCTCTCTTTTCCTTTTTAATTTTTTTACCAAAGAACCCAAACAGTGCTCATCCCCTCCCCCAACCTGGTTCACAACGACCCCGGCCATCCTTATTCGTCGGAGCTCCGCCGGCCCCAACCCGAGTCTCCACCTCCCCGTTCGTCTACACCGGAGCTCCGTCGCGGCCATGACCATTCCCTCCTTCTCCAATGGCACGTCGGCCGGAGAACATCGCTGCACCACCATCCATAGCCGACTCCGCCGGAGTTGCACGACACCATCACTACCATTGCTGTCAGCCTTCTCCTTCCCTCACCATCATCAACACCACCACCGTACATCCCGGAGCTTCTCCAACATCCCGACGTCTTCTTCCCACGTCCACGAGCAGTTCCTCATCATCCACGACTCACCATCACCAGCAATCGCCACCACCACCAGCACCATCATCGTCCCCGAGTCTACCCATTATCTTCTCCGGCCAACTGACCAGAGACCCCGTCGATCACCACCGTTCCCTCGACTCTCCTCGACCAGCCCCTCGCCCGAACGATGCCTGGAGCTCTCCGCCGGCTCCTCTACGACCACCACCGCCTCATTGCTCCCAACCACCGAGCCGCAGCATCTCCTTCCAGCCGACCCCCGGAGCAACCAATCACCACCACCTCTTCTCCAGTTCCTCCCTGTCATCGACCCTTGTGCCCTGGCCCTTCCCCACTGGCCGAACCACCCCCTTGCTGGCCGGAGGACAGCAGCCACCATATGCATCAGCCCATCATCAACACTCTTCAACACATCATCATCCTCTTCATCTTCACCCTCTTCCAACAATATCATCATCTTCACTATCACCATGTATCGCCGGAGAAGTCCCCTGGCCGGACTCCGACAGTCCACCTTGTCACCACCATATTATCATCAATATTACCATCTCCCATTATCCTCATCATCCACTATTTCCATCATCATCATCATCGTCTCAGTTCACCATCAGCGCATCTTCGTCATCTCATCATCATTCCATCATCATCGTCGTTGTCGTCATCTCACCATCCTCGCCTCGTCGTTATCTCACCATCCTCGCCTCGTCGTCATCTCATCACCATCATTATCATCAATATCTCGATACATCATCATCGTCGTTGTCGTCCTCGCCACCATCGTCATAGCCAGTCAACATCATCATCATCAGCCCACATCATCATCGTCAACAATGATACTCATCATCATTATATCGACACCACCACCACCACCATCAATATAAACATATCCCCATTAACATCACCACCATGCATCATCATCATCCATATTATCCTAGTCTCCATCCTCGTCAAACACCATTGCCCTCGTCATCATCATCATCATCATTTCATCTTTATCTCATCATCATCATCACCATTATCGTCGTTTTAGTCGTCACCATCATCGTCAACCTCTCTTCGTCGTCGTCCAGCCAATCCCGTGCACGTACACCAAGGTTCGAACCTGTCCCACCTTCTTATTTCGTATGTGTGTTGAGTATATGTTATTAGGACATGCGTATTTCTTATGATTGCTAGCTGATATCGGACCCTGAGTCGGTGAACCCAGTACTGCGTACACGAACTTGTACTCGTACGCGTATATTAATTAGTTTGATATAATTATATATATTTAATATGTACATACTATTCAACTTGGAATACGTATAATTAATAGATATATATGGTATATGTGTATATTGTAATTAATTATATATTAATAAATAATTAGGAGTAGGTATATTCAGATTGTATGACCTAGGACACCGTGGACTGCCCCGTATTTGTCCTTGACCCTGTTGACCTTAAGAACAATGTTGGTGTCTGCCTTGAGTACACTGACGTACTGGCGAGACCGTGTTAGTTGACTGACTTATTGTGTACAGTACTTAAAGACCCGACACCCGTGTAATTCAATGCATAATTGACCGTGTTAGATGACTAGTGCTACCCCTAGGGTACCCCCTGAGTCCAGTGTAAATATTGTTGTGTGTGTGCACTAGTGTAATGACTAATATTTTTATTATATTATATCATATGTACATAGGATATTGGATTTATTCTGCGCGACTTCTGGAGCAGGTTATTGGTACATCGCAGCCATCTTGCCAGGCAAGTATACCTTGTCATTATACTGTTATTCTTATTCCATATGTTGCACGCATCTTTATTTTCTGTCTTTAGTTCATATATTTTAATTGTTATATAAAATGCTCACGACGGTGACGTCGCGATATGTTTTTATTTATGTATTGCATTGACCTTATTTATGAGACTACCCCATTATCATGTAGCACCATTAGGTTCATTGGCCGTGACACAGTTGTTACACGAGTTGTGAGTCTCATGTAGATCACGGACTTGCGTGCAGGTCTGGCCTCCTGTACGTATGGGCCGTGCGTTAGGAATAACTGCTGTTAGAAACTTTGCATGCTAGTAGACTTGGCAGTTATTAGAGGTTTATCGTGTCATGGACATGACATGCTTAGAGCATGGGGTGGGGAGAACAACAAGTACCGCAATTTAGCTCCTTTGCACTTTTTCCTGTGTACCCGGATTCTCCATCAGAGATACGGACGGTGATGACCCATATATATATATTATGTACATTGGCGGGCCTCCGCCGTTCAAAAGACAACGTGCCTTTGGGCCCCTGGATCTTCAAAAGAGAACCATGCCAAATCCCAGTTTTCAGCCAGATAGCTCACTTGTGGGAAAAGTTGTTCTTAACTGCATTCACTTAGACGGTTAGGCGACCCCTTTTGGATATTTATTTCAGTACTTTATTGGCGTGTGTTTAAGTATCTTGTTATGTCCCTCTGAGGACCTGGTCCGCTGCCAGGTGTACCTGTTCTTGAGTATTTGCAGGAGCGCAGATTTGGATGGTTGTGTATGCTTCGTGGATGTCTTCTCTTCGGCCGTGATCGATAGCTGGTATACTTATATTTTGGTTGATTGTGTTGTACTTATTTTGTATTTGCTCTTATATTCGAGTTGGTAGTGGATTTGTTTCCATCCAACCATCATCCTTAGATACTTCTTATTGAGATCTAGTTCCCTAGATATTGGTTATTTAATTATATTTGATTTTGGTGGATGAGATTTAGTTTTACCCTGTGACTCGTATTACCTCTTATACCACTCGTGGATTTGATATTCATATTACAACGTACGTATGGATTTGGTTTCCATATATTGGAGTTGCCATATCTATGCGGCTGGCATGCTTACGTGTCCTAATCCTACGTATTTTTGGGACTGGGGCGTGACACGTACATACATCTCTGCTAGTCTCTCTGTAGACGTACCCACTTTGAATGGTAAAAAGTGGGCAAATTTGGTCAACCTGTCTATAATGACCCAAATTGTATCCTTTCCGCATGGAGAACGGGGAAGTCCAGAAACAAAATCCATGGTCACATGCTCCTATTTCCACTCCGGAATAGGTAACGGCTGGAGCAATCCTCCTGGCCTCTGTCTCTCCACCTTCACCTGCTGGCACACTAAGCATCGGGATACGAAGCGCGCTACCTTTCGCTTCATTCCTTACCACCATACATGCTCTCTCAGATCTCTATACATCTTGTTGGCACCTGGATGCATAGAGTACTGGGATCAATGCACCTCCTGAAGAACCTCCTCGTGCAACGACCCACTTGCTACACATAACCTGGTACCATGCCACAATGAGCCATCATCAGCAATGGTGAAGTCATCTGACAATCCAATCTGAACCTGTGCCCTGATGCTCCTCAGGGACTCATCCTCAAACTGTGTAGCCCTGATCCGGTCTACCAACTCTGACTAAATCTACAGTCCCCATATCTGTATCTCAACTCCAGGCACTATCACCTCAATGCCCAAGCTCCCTAGATCTGCCAGAAGATAACGATCTATAGTCAAGCATATATTTACCGGATACATGCTCAACGCATCCGTAACTACGTTCACCTTTCCTGGATGGTACTGCAATAATATGTCGAAGTCTTTTATCAACTCCAACCATCTCCTCTGCCTCAGGTTCAGCTCTTTTTGGGTAAATACATACTTCAAGCTCTTGTGGTCTATGAAGATCTCCACACACTCTCCGTATAAATAGTATTTCCACAACTTTAGAGCAAAGATGACCGCTGCCAACTCTAAATCGTGGGTAGGGTAGTTCTTCTCATGAGAACGTAATTGCCTAGAAGCATAGCAATCACCCTCCCATTCTGCTGTAACACACAACCCAGTCCCTTTCCCGATGCATCATTATAGATAGTAAATCCTCCAGATCCTGATGGCAACGTCAACACTGGAGCTGTCGTCAACCTCATCTTCAGCTCATCAAAGGCGATCTAGCACTCCTATGACCAAACAAACTCCACGTACTTCTGAGTCAGTCTGGACAATGGCTCTACAGTCCGAGAAAAATCCTGAACAAATCTTCTGTAGTAACCTGCCAGTCCCAGAAAACTTCTGACCTTGGCTACTGAACTCGGAGCACTCCATGCCTCAACTGCTATAATCTTCCTCGGATCTACCGAGATTCCCTCTCCAGTCACCATATGGCCAAGGAATTCAACCTTGTCAAGGAAGAACTCGCACTTTGAAAGCTTTCCATAAAGCTTCTCCTTCCTGAGAGTCTCCAGCACTATCCTCATATGCTCCTCATGCTCCTCTGGGGTCTTCAAATACACCAAGATATCATCTACAAACACCACCACAAACCTATCCAGATGCTGATGGAACACCTTGTTTATCAGATTTATGAACACTGTCGGGGCATTAGTCAACCCAAACGACATCACCATTGACTCATACTATCCATACCTGGTCCAAAAAGCTATCTTCGGAATATTCTCCCGCCTGACCTTCACCTGGTGGTAGCCTGTCCTCAGATCAATTCTGGAAAATACTCTCACTCCACTCAACTGGTCAAAAAGATCATCAATACGCGACAGCGGATACTTGTTCTTGATTGTGAGGTTGTTTAGAGCCCTGTAGTTGATACACATTCGTATCGACCCATCCTTCTTCGGTACAAAAAGTACCGGAGCACCCCACGGAGAAGAACTAGATCTGATAAATCCCTTATCCTGAAGCTCATCTACCTGCTTCTTCAACTCTATCAGCTCACTGTTGCTGACTCTATAGACGTGCTGGGATATCAGCTCCCTACCTGGCACCAAGTCTATAGAGAACTCCACATCTCTGTCCGGAGGTAACCCTGGCAACTTCTCCCGAAAGACATCCGTGAACTCTGTTATCAGTGGATGTTGCAACCTCGGCTCTACCCCCAGGGCTTCGTCGAAGACTTTCTCGCTCTGCTCTGCTGCTCCTCTGGCAAACTGATACTCTAGCTGACCCGGCGGACTAAACAATACTCTGCCTCCATAAAAATCTATACTAGCACAATGCATACTCAACCAATCCATCCTGAGTACAATTTCGTAGCTCGGAAGTGGCATTATGAGTAGGCACACACTCAACTCACGGCCTTCCAAGGTAACTCTCCGGTCTCTGCAGACATCACTGACTAGGATAATGCCAACCCCGGTCGTGATCTTGCAGAGTCTAGCTAAAGGTTCAGCAACAAGATGGTGTCTAACAGCAAAAGATACAGACACAAAGCTATGGAAAGCACCGGAATCAAATAAATAAGTGCTGGAATGGAATCAAGAAAAATAGAACCTGAGATCACATCACCAACGGGATCGGCCTCGTCTATGGTCAGGGCAAAAGCTCGCCCTTGCTGTCCTCCTCGGTGTTGCTGCTAGTACTGAGCAAACCTCTGCTGTTGAGTCAGCAAAGGTTGTCCTCTCTGTTATGCTGCAGGTGCTCTGGCTAGTCCCCTCTGAGCGGCTCCTCCGCCCTGAGCTATACGAGCAAGTGCTGAAGGGCAATCCTTCAGCTGGTGATCTGCTGTGCCACATAACAAATATCTGCCCAGCCTCTTTCTACAAATGTCCCATCCGTGCCCTGGCTTCCTACAAAAAGGGCAAATAATGGGCTGCCTCTGACCCTGCTGCTGTCCCAGCCTCTGCTGCTGGGGCGCCTGCCGGAAGGGCGCACGACCCTGACCCTGGTGCTGCTGAGTCTGCTGGAACAGCTTCTTGGCTGGGCCTGCACTGCTGCCTGCTTCAGAAGTATCTCTGCTCCTCTTGGTCTTTAGCTCCAAGTCATTCTCAGCCCTCTAAGCGTCGCTCACAATCTGCTCGAAGGTCGCCTCGCGGTCACTCCTAGTCAAGGACTTGACTGCCATGACCAAACCCATGCGAAACTTCCACGCCTTCGCTGCCTTAGTCAAACCCTCAATAAATCTGCCTAGACAGCAGAACTCTGCTGTATACTCGTCCACTAGCATGCTCCCCTGGACGAGCGCCTCAAACTGGCTCTCCAAAGCACTGAGAGCCACATCCGGCAAGAACTTCTCCTTGAAAAGCTTCTTGAAAGCCTCCCAAGTCAGTCTTGGTACTGCTATTCTCATATCTGTACGGTACCAAGTAAGGGCAAGATCAAACATCTGGCTGCCCGCTGCCTCAATCTGCATACTGGCTGGGATCAGTGCCAGCCTAAAGATACCCACAATGTGCTCGATCCAATCGTCTGTGTACAGGATCCCCTTCGTACCCCGGAACTCCTTGGGCCATATCCTTTGAAAGTCGATAATGGTGTCCGGCCTAGGATGCTGAGCCTGCTCTGCCTGTGGCTGGACCTGGGCCACTCTGTCCATCGCTGTCATAGCCACCTGATAAGCATTCTTAATGCTCATCCTCATCACGTCTACCTGGCGGTGCTGCGTGTCCATCATCTCTCTGAAGAACGCAAACAACTGCGTAGTATCAACTGGTACAGGCGGTGGTGGAGGAGGTACCACCGGAACAACTGGTGTAGCTCTCAGATCGATATGAGTAAGAGGATCTCTGAGAGAAACAGATGCTCCCTCGACCGCAGGAGTGGCGAGTGGAGCGGTAGCGGCTGCCTGAAGTCGAGTAGGACGAGAGGTGGCAGACCTCTCGGTAGTAGTTGCTGGAACGGTACGCTGAGACCGTGTCTTCGAAGGCATCCTAAACACAGATCAAAAGAAGTCAATATGGTGCAAGATACGATATCATCAAATAAGGACAATAATATTGCAAAGGAAAATAATTTTAGGAAAATTAAAGATAGCAAAAGAAATCAGGAAGGGTCCTAGTTGTGATTGAGCACACTCTCTCTCAGCCTATATCCTATATCCTATTACAGGTAACCTAGAAAACTAGACCTGCCTCCCTGACCTGCATACTAGACCTGCATGGGCCACCACCCTTCTCTCCAGGTATGATAGCTTGTTTAGCATCATTAAGAAATGATTAGCTATACAGGCTGCAGACGTAATATATCTACCATCAGCCATGGGTAAATATTGTCTTTACGCTTTTTTTAGGAAAATTTAACATCAAATTGATATTAACTTTCTCTTATCTTATTTTCAGGCGAAGACATTTCTGGGGAAGGCAGAGCTGAAACAACCTCTGCTTTCGTTGCAGATCCAGCTACTGAAATGGCTATGACCACTGTCGAAGAAGCATATCTTGAAACCATCGATCCCTATCAACAACATTCTCTGATATAATCTGCCAGCAGCGATTCAAATAGAATCAGAGGTGGATGAACCAACCACCTCGACTGTGCCTCCTATCATTGGAAATATACCTTCGTCGAGTATGCCAAAAACTTCAACTGTTGCTGGTGTCTCTTCTTTTGTTGTGCCATATATTGAAGCAATGACTGTGGCAACCTCTTCTGCAGTCATTCCAGAAAGAAGATTTACTGATATTGTGGCCACTCCCAGCTTCTATTCGAGCCTTGCTATGCTTGTCACAACCCGCACCCAAAAAATTGGGCATGAGTCGTGGGTACGTCCAGCCTACGCCGCAGAATCGAAGGTAGAATGCTGTAAATGTTCGTTCTAGGTCACAATCTATAACTCACAAAACCTGTCAATATAACCTCTCCGAAAGGAGGGCAACCACGCAGTATATATAAACTCTCAATCATAATAACTAGGGGAAGAGTAAAAGCACGATAAGATATCACAAAGAAACAAAGAAACGAAGAGCAAGTACAATATCTAAATATACAGTCCAAGTCTACAATATCTAATAGCAGCAAAATAATAAGTACAATCATCCAAATTAGCAACTGGGAACAACCCAGGAAAACCCACCTAGCTAACTAGGGCGCTAACGGCGTCTCCTCGACGGGCTCCTCCCTAGTCTCGGGGTCACAACACTCCTCGACGCCCGGCCCATAGAATGTCGGGCAGAAATCCTCAGGATCCTCTGAAAAAAATATGCCCAGTCAGGACTGGAGCGAAGTACATAACTCTGAAAGCAACTCCAAATATATAGTAAGGTGTATAAGACTAGCAATAGAAAAGTATACAAGATATACAGGAAATAAATACATGATGGAGCAGAATAAGTAGCTACAATATAAAACTGAAAACAATACAAGAAATAGAGAAGTAACTGCATGTGAGAAAACAGGAATACTAGCTAAGTACCTTGAGCACAAGTTCATTATGTGATCGACTTAGGTTGCACATGAATAATCTATGATAACTCCGTTATGCGTGAGTTGCATAACCGACATACATATGAATACTCATTGGCTTTGATCACATAACCAACTCCTACTATGCTAGTTGAACAATACACTAGAATATTCTACCTCACTTTAAAAGAATTAATATCCATGGTGCTAGAAAGCAATCTAGGCTTTGATGCTTTGAAGACGCCTTCCAAGCTCACTATAGCACAAATTAGAAATTTTAATGACGCTGACAGAGCTAATACGCTGGAGCAAATGGTTAATGGTTTAGAATAACCCATTAACGAATATTTGTAATTATCCAAACGCAGCATCAATGACTTGGTTTAGGCTGAGTATGACTCATTTGACTCATTAACTTTAAAATTTGCTCAGAAGGCAGAAACCTTAAACAAATCCATTCAGGAACAACAACAAGAGATGGAGAAATAGTAAGCAGTATTGGTGGAGAGTATTCCTCAGCTAGTTCAGTGTCATACCGAATGTGAGGGATATGAAGTGAGGATTCAAGAACTGGAAGCTAAACTTGCTCAAACAAAGGAGAGGCTTCTCAAATTATCGCTAGTTCATGATGTATTGGAGGGCCAAGTGAATACAGCTCAACTGAACTTGACACATGTGGGTGTCATCCATGCAAGTTTTGTTGATTCTCTGTCTGAACTATCTCTCTTGAGTAATGACGAAGCAAGACTGGAACTGGTTAGCACCAAAATTTTAAACTCCAGGAACGAAAAGATGGCTGCTTTAGCACAACAAATTCGTAATTTAACTGCTCCTCCACAATGATGGATTATGTACTTTTTTGCTCCTTCTGTACCATGTAATTTGTTATTCTCAGAGATGATGAAGACACATTTTCTGACTCTGTGGACCCATCACTTATTATTAGAATATAAATGATAGGCTAAGATGAAAGTGATATCAGAGGTAATATGGACATGATATACTTTCGGTAATTAATTTTACTGAATATATCTATTCAGAGGTAATATGAACATGATAGAATATGATCCAACTAAATTTGTATATAAAACACTATCAGAGGTAATATGGACATGATAGGTTTTGAAGTTTCAAATTAGTTAAACATATCTATTCAGAGGTCATATGAACATGATAGAATATGATTCAACCAATCTTTGTACGTAGTATCATTAGAATGAAATCTTTATCATACTCCATTAAGCAAGGAAGATCAAGCATAATACTTCTTCAGAAATTTGTCGTTGATAGGAGCCATTATCAAATCTCTATTAGGCTTGGCTAATCTGTAAGCGCCATTTGAAAATGCTGTTTCAATCACATAAGGGCCCTCCCATTTGGGCTAAAATTTCCCTTACTTTTATGTGTAATGATCATTGGCCTCTTTACAGCTAAAACTAGCTCATAAACTTTGAACACTCTTTCTTTCACTTTTTGATTAAAAGCTTTGGAGATGCGTGCTTGGTAGAACTCAATGCGCTGTTGAGCATGAAGGCATTTTTCGTCTAACCCTTCTAGCTCTTAAATTCTTAAACGATCATTATTTTTCTTAGTCAGCTCATTAGCTACTGCTATTCTGAGTGACGAAATTTGAATTTCAATAGGGAGAACTGCTTCTCACCCGTAAACTAATAAAAATGGAGTATAACCCGTTGGTGTTCATACCGTTGTGCGGTATGCCCATAGACATTCCCCTAATTTCTTATTCTAATCTTTTTTGTTCGAAGAGACAAATTTCTTCAAGAGTTTAATAATGGTTTTGTTGAAGGCTTCTGCCAGACCATTAGCAGCAGGATTATATGCCGTTGAGGCTACATTTTGTATCCGATTATTATTGCAAAATAGGTGAAATGCTTGACTGATGAATTGAGGCCCATTGTCATAAATTATCTTTCGGGGTATCCCAAAGCGATAAATTACATGATGCTTGATAAAGCTGATCACATTGAATATCGTTACCTCAGCAAGAGGAATTGCCTCCGCCCATTTGGAAAAATAGTCAGTGATAGCTAATATAAACCGATGTCCTCTAGAAGACGAGGAATGAATAGGACCAATGATATCCATACCCCATGCTTCAAAGGGCCATGATGAAATAGTAGGATATAAATATTCAGAAGGTTGATGTATAAAATCGGCATAAACCTGACAGGCTTTGCATTTTCTTGCATATTTTACGGCATCTGCAATCATAGTAGGCCAATAATAGCCCATCATCTTGATACGATCATGTAACATAGGACCGGGTTGATGTGCTCCATATACTCCATCATGAGCTTCTCGGATAACCCGCCTTGCATCATCACCAGAGAGACATCGTAACAATAGTCCATCATATGTTTAGCGATACAAACTTTGTGAAGAAGTATCTAAATAGAAACGTAGAGATCGTCTTTTGATAGATGCTGCTTCTTTAGGATCCTCTGGTAAGATTCCATATGACACAAAGTCTATAAAGGGACTTCTCCAATCTCTCTTAGGAGGAACCATGTTTATAACATAGCTGCGTTTTATGTAAAAATTATTTTTCACACAAAACAAATCTCTGTTAAGAAGGATCACCGAATTCTGCCTTCTTACAGGAATAGCTAGATATGCAGTTAGACTGGCCAGAGTATCAGCTTCCAAATTTTGAGATCGAGGAACATGTTCTAAGAAGAATCCTTTAAAAGACATTGCTATCTCGATTGTTGTTCGGTGATAAGGAATGAGATCTGGATTGCGGACTTCATATATTCCTCTGACCTAATTGACGATCAGCTGAGAATCACCAGAAGCTTCCAAGTATTCAATATCCAATTCTTTAGCAACTTGAAGCCCAATTAATAGAGCATTATACTCTGGTACATTATTAGAGCATGGTTCACTAAGAGAATATGCTCGATAAATGATGAGTTTATCAGGAGTCACCAGAACAATTCCTACCCCTGAAACCACGTTTCCCTTGGGACCAATTCTGGAAGCACCATCAAAGAATAACTGCCATGTATCACCTTCCATTGCCAAATTACATTCTGCAACTTCGTTGGGAATGTCATCATATAATTTGGAGGTTTCTGGAATTAGATGGGCAGCTAAGAAATCAGCCAAGGCTTGACCTTTTATGGATTTCTAAGGGACGTACACCATATCATACGGTTGTTTTGGGATAATATAAACGAGAAAAGATTTGATGAATACGGAAAATGAGGTCTTGTACGAAGACCGTCCCTTCTTTTATGTTTATAAACAAGATTGTACAAATTTGATCCTACACGAGGATGTCTAAGTACAATTTATTCTGCAACTTCGTTGGGAATGTCATCATTTAATCTGGGTGAATATTGCTATAGGTATCTGATCTGCAGTCGATCACTTTGGCCCTTGGACCACACGATGTTGAAGAAGTGCTGTGGAAGACAGGTAGCAGCTTCGAGGGTTGCTGAAGAGGGTGGATGCCCGATGCTAAAGTCGTCGATCCCTTCCCTTTTGCCTTAACTCCGGATTCTCCTCTCTCTCTCTCTCTCTCTCTTTCTCTCTCTCTCTCTCTCTCTCGGCCGTTGGATCTGGTACTGGATCTCTTGATCAATTTTCCAACCAATTTTCTCGACCTTCCAATTTGTCGACCTTGTCCTCTGTTGATAGAGGTCTCTATTTATAGAGTTTTAGTGACAGTGACCACTCAATCGGTGTAAAAACCGAGTAGTGGAAAGTACAACACCCTTTTATATAACAGTTAAAATAACCAATGCCTGCGTATAGATGATCCTTTGAATGAGCGTGTGATACGGGTCCAACTAAGGGACAAAACGCATATAATCGCTACGAAGATCATGGCATAAAAGCCACGTAGGTAGGTATCCCTCGTGTAGAAGAGGTTGGCATAGAAGCCAATGTCTGTCACCATGGCATAGAAGCAAAATAGTTATCAAACCGGCATAGAAGCTGAATAGGCGTAGAAGCCGAGTGGTCATAGAGGCCGAGTAGGCGTAGAAGCCGAGCGGTCATAGAGGCTGAGTGGGCGTAGAAGTCGAGTAGGCACAGAAGGCCGAGCAGGCACCAAGCTGAATGGGCGTAGAAGCCGAGCAGGCACCGAAGCTGAATAGGCGTAGAAGCCGCTGCGTAACGTGCCAGAGTGACGATGTGTTCGTTTTAGCCGGAATTACGGCTCTTGGAGATAATCAGATCTCTTGCATTAAATGCAGAGATCTGCCCCCATCATGTGCATTAAATGCAGATGCTTGTCTTTAAGATTTGCCATTATTCTGCACATTAAATACAGATACGCACCTTGAACCCTGTGCGAAGAGTAACCGCTGTTGTGGCAGTCTGTTCATCTTTTGCGGAGCATAAGGAGCTCATGTTTGACTGTGTAAAACTAGGCAGCGTATTCCCTTGTATGCGTAGGAGCAGCTCTCGCAAAGGGGATGCCACTAAACGACGGTTCGGTGACATTTAATCAAATCTCCTACATTAAATGTGGAGATCCGCCATTATTCTGTACATTAAATATAGAGACGTGTTTTGAAGGTCTGCCACCCTTCTGTGCATCAAATACAGAGACGTGCCTCAGGCATCTGTCAGTATTCGGCGCATTAATTGCAGAGACGTGCCTTGAGGGCCTGTCACCGCCCTGTGCAATAAATACAGAGACGCGCCTCGAGTCCCTTACGGAGTACAGCTTTTGACGTGGTAGGCAGTTTGTCTTCCGTGGAGCGTAAGGAGCTCTCATCTGCCTGTGTAAAACTAGGCAGCGTATTCCTCTGTGTACGTAAAAGTGGTTTACGCAAGGGAAATGGCAGTAAATGACAGCCTGGGTTGCAGTATCGCGCCATCATTATAGCCGTCGCCTGGGTAGTCGAGCAGTATCCCTTTGTCAGAAGTCGAGATGTCAGGTTCATTGCAGGATCTGACAGGTTCATTGCAGGGAATACGAAGCGTCCCTCGTACACTTCAATGTTGCATTGAAAGAGGATGAGTTTTATGCCATAAAGGCGATAAAGCACCCTGTTTACGCTAAAGCAGTATGGACATACTGCCCTACGCGGATGGTCCTCGAGCCTATATTTTATGCTGCGCTTGGCGGAGAAGCTCTGATTGCACGTTGAAGGCTCTGAAGTCCTCTTTTTACGCTGCTTTGCATCGATGCTTCGTAGAGCTATCCAGCGTATTTTTCATGCTTCTACAAGACCCCCTTCAAAGATTTTAAATTCCTCGTAATTTGAAATGCTTTGAATGAAGCATGACCCGCTCCTCGTAACTCGAAACATTTCTGAATAGAGTTTTGAAACGGTCGAGGCTGACTTTATGTCAGATTTATTGGGGATCGATGCTCTCTCTCGCCTATAAAAAGGCTGAGGAGTTCTCCTGTTCTTCCTATAATTCCTTCATCATTCAGAGATGATGGCCGGAGTTCGTCAGGTCGACTTGAGGAAGAAGGAGATCATTCTTTTCCAGCATGTAAGGAGCCGAAAAAGACGGCGTCTTCGAGCAAATATTCTCTATAATGATGGATCATGGAAGGATATTATAGCCTCCTTTGCTCGGGATAATCAGCAACCTTGTATGGTGGTTCTTCGGGAGAGAAAAAGAATCGTATTTCACCATGCCGCTTGCAAGTGGCACCTTCTCCCGTTACCTCCGTGGCGCGGGATGTAAGAAAGCAGATTTACTCTGCTTTTCTTCTGTTGGCGGTATGGGTCCATGCCCAGTTCTGTATCCGCCCGCCACTGATTATCTTCTTGTTCATCGACTGTGGATGTCGACGAACCATCTTGGAAGAAGAGGAAGACCTTTACCAATGTGAGAACCTGTCAAAATAGCTTCTCGGTGCAATCTTCAGCCGATGATGAGAAACCCCTTTGTAAACGGGATTTTCCTCATATGTAGTCATGAAAAATGAAGAAAGAAAACCCTTGTAGACTGGATTTCTCTCATATGTAATCATGACTTTAATCTTAATAAAATCGTCTTTCTTCTTAATATGATCATCTTGCCATACTTTGCTGTGAAGTCTGAATATGTGTAGCTTTGACACGTCTGATTCTTTATGCCAACTCTTTTTAGAAAGAGTGCTAGGTCCTGTCCTGTCTTTTACGATAACTAGTGATGCGTAAAAAGCCGCTTTAGCATTCGAGTGTTCGAACTGTCCTGCTGTTTTTAAGAATGAGGAACCGCGTAAAATTCTGAACTGTTACTTCTGATAAATAGAATTTCTTTTGTTCAGACATCATCTTCAAGAATGGTTTCTCGAAAATCCCTTGGAACAGGGCAAGAAATGGCTGTCAAACTGATTTGCCATCTTGGTATATGAAATATTCAGACTGGAGTTCTGGATGAACTTCGAATTGACCCATGAAGAAGAGTAATTTTTTCAATGTTTGAACTCTGTATGCTTCGGGTACTTGGGATATCTTGAGGTCAAGATGGAGTATCTTCTATGTGAACTCCTGTAATTGACCGCCTTGAGGATCGTTCAGATGTACGCGTATTCTGGCCTGCATATCCTTCAGATGTGCGGGAAGTCATGGAGCGCGAAATCATAAGTTGGTAGCCTTTGAGCATAAACTAAACACCATCGAGCGTGAAATCATAGACTTGTAGTTCCTGAGCGTGAAGTCGTAGGTTTGTAGCCTTTCGAACATAAAAGCTACCGAGCACAAAGGCATCCGGGCGTAAAATCCAACTTGTAGCTGTCGAGCGTAAAGTCGTAGATTCGTAGCTGTCGAGCGTAGAAAGCTCCTTAGCATAGAACTGTAGATTTGTTGCTTCTGAAAAGAAAATTTTTCGAGCGTGAAGTCGTGGATCCGTCGCCTCCGAGCGTAAACTAAGCGCCACCGAGAGTGAGATCATCGATTTGGTATCTGCTGAGCGTGAAGTCGTAGGTCTGTAGCCTCTCGAGCATAAAAGCTACCAAGCACAAAGGCATCTGGGCATAAAACTATAGACTTATAGCTTGCGAGCGTAAAACCGTAGATCTGTAGCTGTCAAGCGTAGAAAGCTCTTTAGCGTAGAAACCACGAACCTGCTTTGCGCGAAAAACTTTTCGAATTTGCCGACTGTCCGCCTTCTCTGAATAAATAGGCTGACGTGGGACCCAATCATAACCGAATATTAATTAGGAGATTTGGTTCGGGGTTCGAGGAGTCCATCCGAACTCTATATATATCCCAAGTTTCTGAGGGAAAAAACTTTCCATCCGTCTTCTGCGAGAGAAAGCTTTCGACTGTTCGAGTTCTTCTTCGTTTCTTCTTCGAATCTTCAAAGTTTCCAGTAATGGCTTCGAAACAAACTTCCTCCGCTAAGGGAAAGAAGGTTGATTCCTCTTCTCGTTCTTCGGCCCAAGCGAGAGCATCTCTGGTTGGACAAGGCGAACTTCATTCTGAGCGGAGCATCCCACCGACGAGTAGTGCACCCGGCCTGGAAGGTAGAGCTTTTGGAAAAGAGAGAATGATTGAAAATCCTTCGCATACGTTGAACGTGACCGCGCTAGGTCGTCTTCTGTGCTGATAGCCTCTTTGAGGAAGATGATGCACGGAGACGTTTCATCTTTTTATGCCCACATTCCTAATGTGTCAGCGTAAAAACTCCATTTTTTTTCCGCAATCGAGCGTAAAGGCTTTAACTGCCGAAAACTTGGTGTATACTATTAAAATTTGAGTTTTATGCTTGTGGATGAAAATCCTAGCATAATAACTCAATTTAATCAATCTGGCGTAAAGCACAGACCGTATACTGCCAATCTTTATATTTTAAGGAAATGGATTCCAGCGTAAAGGCTCAAGTTTCACAGTCTCAGCGTAGAGCACGGACTGTTGATTTTCCTTTTTGCGGATGCTGCAAGTAACGAAATGTCTAGTTAGGAACTGACGTGTTTCTTCTGTGCTTTTGCAGTTAACTTGTATGAGTCTCCGCTGGCTGAAGTGATGGGCTCTGCCGCCGGGATGCTGCACTCCAACTATTTGGAGGATCTGTCACACGTGACATTTCCTATCTCCGGGCCCCAGTATCCCGAAGGAAGGGCAATTCTGATATCGGCTCAGGGCGAGCGAATGCTGCTGAGCATGATCAACGGGGAGCCCCTAACGTACGTAGACGGGGAGCAATACCTGAAGCCGACTTTCCTCTTCGGGGACATGATTGACAAGCAGTCCCAGACAAAGCCCAAGAGAGAACTCTGGGTTTTCCCTGCCGAGGGTTTGGTCTTGTATCTGCCCAATATGTCGAGAGACTACCCCATCTCGGCCTTCTTTCATGCTACGCATCCCAGGAAGATGTCGTGGACGCTGACCCCGATCTTCACGGCAAGCCAGGGAAGATCTTTCATCTGAGAGGAGCTGACCAGGGGTCGTTTGTCATCCGCCCTTCTGGCTCTGTGACGCTGTTCAGGAGGCTATACCCGGGCAGTATCCCGAGTGAAGATAGTTTGGTGATCCAGCCGGTCCAGTTATCGACTTTCTGTAATGATTTTATGGGGCGTGGGGGAGTATACCCTAAGGTAAACCCTCGGTGTGGCGGGTGGATCACCCCTTCAAACCTTCGATGGGCTCGCTTGGTTGATTGTGCCCTGAAGCATTTTTAGACCTAGTTGGAGAACACCGGTCTGTTTGCAGCTGTGAGTGCGACCAGTGTTGGGTTACCTCCTAACCCTAACCTATTTCTGGCACTGATGGAGCAATATATTTCGCTTACCGGGACCTTCGCCACTCCACTGGGGGAGTTGGGATTGGCCCTGCATGAGATGGCAGAGATCTCAAGACTGCCGATGGGGGATACTCCATACGAAGAGTATGTTCCTACGAACCGGGAGCTGGGGGGTTCAGACCCTCGGGTAGTGGAAGTGTACCAGGAGTTGATGTGCCACTACCTTGCTTGCATCGCTTTTTATGACGAGCCCTCAGATTTGGCTCACATCAGCAAATGGACGTCCTACCTCTTCTTTCACCGGTCCAGGACTGCTAAGCCGGAGAAGGTATTGGAGGGCAAGGATCTGCTTGTGAATCCCCTGAGTGCGCTTAATGCTTAGGTAGTTGACGATCTCATTGTGGATGCTGGGGCTCCGGACTGGTTCCTCGACGAAGGGACAGGAAAGTATCCTGAAGGCACTAAGGCCTATAGTTATTTGAGGCACTGTCGCAGGCCTCTGTCTAGGGAGGCTTAACTGGCTGGCTTCCTTTCCATATGGCTGCGCTGAGTAGTAGTGCCTGGCGTCGCATCTGCGGACCGCATTCACCGTAACACATTATGGCCTGCAGTGCGTCTGGTGTTCGGGGCAAGACTGGGCTTGCTTCCTGCCATGGTGTGCCGTATACAAGCTGGCCTGAGGGCCATGATTGACGGGCTGCTCGTCGATGAAATTCGGCGTGATAGCTTTCCCAGGATAGAATTACCATACCTGTATTTGATGGGGTGGTTAATTCTCCATAACCCCCGGGTGATGTCTCCTAGTGGGGGCAATAGTTCGGGGGGTAGTTTCTTGTTGAACTACCGGAAGTCTTCCTAGAACGTGAACACGGTTATAGACTGTCGGCGGGCGCTAGGCTTCAGTCTTAGTTGGAAGCTTTTCTGCACCGTCCCTCCTGTACATCGCAATCAGTCGGGGATTAGGCTCGAGGATTCGGGCAGAGAGAAGGCCATTCTTTCTCCCGAAGCTTTTAAGTGGTTGGTCTGCATTAGACCATCCCATCTGTTGTACAAAAGCGAAGATCATTGCTTCTTGGAGCCCTACTTGCCCAGTCGGTTTGTCCGACAGTTTGGGTATGATCAGTTGCACGTGGGCAATGCCGTCACCAGCTTCAGGTCCAGAGGTGGACTCATTGATGGAGCGTGGGGATGGCAATATTTTATCATGGGCTGTACTGGGGCAATTTTTATCGTGCCGGTTATTACACTCTCCATGGAGTTCCGCATCCTGCATTCGTATGCCCAGTTCTATATGGCAACGAACACCTTCCATCGCAATTTTGATATGCATGGAAGCTTTAGGGTGCCCTCTTCCAAGCCTGGGGGAAGAGTTGAAGTCCCCTCGGTTTCTTCTGACGAGGGTGAGGAGTCCGTTACCCCGGATGAGCCTCTGGTGTCGGTCCCTAGGGGTGAAGTACCTCCGCCTGCAGGGGCTTTGGTAGTTTCTGGGAAGCGAAGGGCTCCTGCTCCCAAGGAAGCTTCCCCTCGTAAGAGGAAGAAGAAGACGGTAAATCGTTCTCTCCGGATTCCTGGGATTGATGCTCCTGGAGGTGAGCTTGCATCTCCCCGTGCTGGGGACGATTCTTTGATTGGAGGTTCCTCGCCTTTTAGAGAGGGATCTTCCACAGTTCCGGCTGGTGGTACCGGAGAATCTCAGCTGGATGCCGCCGTCGCTGCTACTGCTTCAGGTAGTGGAACGAGGTCACCTTCGGGGCTGAGTATAATAAAGTTTCGTATACCTCTAGTCGGATCGGCATCGGGAGGGACTTCTGACGCGCCTACGAGCGCACCTAGCGCGATTCCAGCCGATGAGCCTCGGTTGGATTTTGAGGAGGATCTGGAGGACTACTTGCCAGTGTCAGTTCGCAGACCCCTTTCTCCAGGTATGACAGCTCGCCTAACATTATTAAGAAATAATTTAGCTGTACAGGCTGCAGATGCGACGTATATGCCATCGGCCAGGGGTAAATATCGTCTTTTATGCCTCTTCTTTGGGAAAATTAATATTGCATTGATATTAACTTCCTTTTGTCTTCTTTTCAGGGGAAGACCTCTTCGGAGAGTGTGATATAGACGCGCCTGTTGGCTCTGTATCAGGTCCTAGTGGTGACACGGAGGTACCTGATTTTGACGAGAAGACCTCTTCGGGTGCTGGCTTGCCTATCGAGGAGACTCTTGAGATATCTCAAGAGGAGGACGAGCCTGTCATTACGATAGTGCCTCTTTTGAGCACGTCGGTCACTTCGTCCGGTGTTGGTGATTCTTCCTTTGTCGTACCTCCTGTTGAGGCGACGGTCGTGGTGACCTCGTCTGTGGTGATTCCTGGGGGGAAAGTCACCACCATCGCGGACACTCCCCGCGTTCATGCGGACCTAGTTGCGCTGACCGAGCAGTACACCGAGATCTTCTACACCACTTTGAGAACGCTTATGTCAATGGTATTGGCGAAGAAGCAGGACTTTGCGTCGCTGAAGAGGTCCTCTCGGTTCTCGATAGAGGCGGTCAGGGAATTCGGTGATGCCGGGGTAGCTGACGCGCTGGAGGCGATGGTTAATGGCTTGGAGCAACCCATTAACGAATACCTGCAGCTAGCTCGAGGCAATATTGAAGCTCTGGTCCAGGCCAGATACGACTCCTTGACTGCGCATCTTGTTGAACAGATAGAGCCTCTGAATAAGTCCGTCTTGGCTCAGCAGCAAGAGATAGATCATGAGCGTGTACAACTGGAGTATATCATCCCCGAGTTGACCCAGTGCGAAGCAGAATATGAGGAAGAGGTAGCGAGGGTCCGCATATTAAAAGATAAGCATGCTCGTGCAGAGGCGAAGGCTCTGTCTTTGTCTGCAGCCCGAGATGTGCTGAAGGAGCGACGGGCAACTGTTCAGCAGAACCTAACACATGTGGGTGTTATCCATGTTGATTTTGTGCAGGCTCGGTCTGAGCTAGTTGCTTTGAATAATGATGCAGCAAGGTTGGAGCGAGCTCGTGCCGACGTCTTGAACTCCCGGGATGAGAGGATGGCCATACTGGCGCAGCAGCTTCGCGACCTGACCGCTCCCCCTTCATGATGTACTTTTGCTTTTGCTTTTCAATGTACTCTTGCTCTTTTCTGGGAATAATAAAGAGGCTTTTTATCTGACTTTGTGGACCTACCATTTCGGAATGTAATTGACAGGTTTGGGTAAAAGTGATATCAGAGGTAGTATGGACGTGATATACTTTCGGTAAGTTTTAGCAGAGCAAATCTATTCAGAGGTCATATGGACATGACAGAATATGACCCAACTAGTTTCGTTTTGGAAGTAGTTTTGTCAGAATGAGATCACCTTATTCCACTTGAGCAGAGGAGGTTTAAGCATAGTACCTTTTCAGGAATTTGCCATTGATAGGAGCCATTAGCAGGTCTCCATTAGGCTGGGCTAACCTGTAAGCGCCGTTTGAGAACGTTGTCTCGATCACGTAAGGGCCTTCCCATTTGAGCTAGAATTTGCCTTTACTCCTTTGAGTAAGAATCATCGGCCTTCTTACAGCCAAAACTAGCTCGCCGGCTTTGAACACTCTTTCCTTTACTTTTTGATTAAACGTTCTGAAAATGCGTGCTTGGTAGAGCGCGATGTGCTGCTGAGTTTGGAGGCGTTTCTCGTCTAATCCTTCTAGCTCTTGATGCCTTAAAAGGTTATTCTTTTCTTGAGTTAACTCGTTGGCCACGGCTATCCTGAGTGACGGAATTTGAATCTTTATGGGGAGAACTGCTTCACTCCCATAGATCAATGAGAATGGCGTACAACCTGTCGGTGCTCGTACCGTTGTACGGTATGCCCAGAGACATTCTCCCAGCTTCTTATTCCAATCTCTCTTGTTTGAAGAGACGAACTTCTTCAAGAGTTTGATAATGGTTTTGTTGAAGGCTTTCGCTAACCCATTAGCAGCTGGATAATATGCCGTGGAGGCCATATTTTGTATCCGATTTTTATCGCAGAATCGGTAAAATGCATGGCTGATGAACTGAGGGCCGTTGTCATGGATTATCCTTCGGGGAACCCCGAAGCGGTAAATGACGTGATGCTTGATAAAGCTGGTCATGTTAGATGTCTTTACCTCAGCAAGAGGGATCGCCTCTGCCCATTTGGAGAAGTAATCCGTGATGGCCAGTATGAACCGGTGACCTCTGGAAGAAGACGGTTGAATAGGACCAATGATATCCATACCCCATGCTTTGAAAGGCCAGGATGCAACCGTAGGATGTAGATGTTCGGACGGTTGATGTATGAAGTCTGCATGGACCTGATAGGCCCTGCATCGTCTGGCATACTAGATTGCGTCTGCGATCATAGTGGGCTAGTAATAGCCCATTCTCCTGATATGATCCTGTAGCTTAGGACCGGGTTGATGCGCCCCACACACGTTATCGTGAGCCTCATGGATAATCCGCTATGCTTCATTACCAGAAAGACATCATAATAATAGCCCGTCATTGTGGTGCCCCGTTCCCCCTATTCGGGGAGCGCGACTAAGAAATACAAGACGATAACGTTCGATCGGGATAGATTGAATCAAGAACTCATCCTCGTTATGGATTTGTCTCTTCGGAATTGATTCCCATATTCAGTGGACCGTGCCCCAAGGATCAGCTTAGCGGCAGAGTCAAGAGGGACCCCTTCGCTACATTCTTTTGTTGCCTAGTTTTCGCTGTCGCTTGTTGCTTTCGTGCCTTGAGTTAGTTTTCGGATTTGCTTGAGTTTTCTTGAACGGTTTTGATGGATTTCATTGCTTTCGTTCGTAGAACTGCACTTCAATTTCGAAAATGGAAAGAGAGGAAGAAGTACTGATCAGCTGTTCGTGGCAATGCAGGTGATCCAGCAGTAGGCGTTGCTCGAACGGACTCCTAAAGCACTTCTTTCCTTCTTTCTTCCAACTACTAAAGTGAGTGGCTACCAACCCGATTAGCTAGACCTTCTTGCTAGTCTTCACATCTAATTCTTGTGTTCGTGCTTGCCCCGATCAAACGATACCAAGTAATAACTAAAAGACTTCAAGATAATAAAGGGAATAGACTTGGGTAAAGTTATGCTTGTCAAATAAAACTTGTGAACGGTTACTTACTTACATGCTTGCTCGTTTGGAATGTTCATCATATGCATAAAAATAAGTTAGAATGTATATTTCTTCTTAAAATCGTGCTGTGTATAGAACTCATCTTTAATGCAATAACTCAACAGGAAGACTATACAAAAGTAGATCTTGCCCTGTTATTGCCCTGTGCCTGATATTGCCTCAAAAAGCTAACTTAGTATACTACGTTGATCACGGACAACTTGTGCACAAGGTCTTAGTTCCTGCAGACGGTCGCTGGGGCACTGGCACCGATCCGATCCGGACGGAACTCACGATAGTTGTCTGCTTTGGATGGAGTGGCTTGTGGCGCCTCCTGTCCTCTGCGCCGCACGCCATTCCGTTCCGAGACTAGCCCGTCCATTATGGCAACGTGCCAGTGATCCCCTCGTATATTTAAACCTGTTGCTACTAACTTGTGTCTTCTTGGCAGGGAAGGCAAGGTAAGTATTATGCAGGTAGTTCAGACGGGAAGGTAAATGTCACCGAGCGGTGGCAGGTTATTTCAATGATTTTCATATCTATTTCTTGCTGTAAAATGAACTAAGACAAGATAGAAACCCACAAAATATGCATGCTTTATTAAAATAACGTGTTGATTGGTATAGTTGGGTTAGCTTGCCTTTACCAGTACGTTTCGATGTACTGACCCTCGTTGAAACAGATTCCCCTCGCTAGGAGAACCAAGCGAGGAGCAGGAGACAAACCCCCAATCCGGTCCAGCTGTAGGCACGCCTCGACCGTGCCACCTTTTGAAGCATTTTGAAGAAGAAACATTTTGAAGAAGAAGCTAGCCACCAAGCAACCATGCAGCTTCGTGGCAAAGCAGTCGTTCCGACACAAGGTCTTATATTTTGAGTTTAGTAAGGATGTAATATACAGGACTGCTATCTCATTTTGTGTCAACACTTTTGCAAGCCCATAGAGGCAATCCTTATGACTCAGTTCAAGGAGTTTGTAATAGATGTTCATATTATCAATAAAAGAGAACTTTTCCATGTTTCAATATGTGTTTCAATTATCTTCGTACTCTGAATATGTGCTCGCTATGCAAAACAAAATACTTAGCCTTGTGCGGTGCGCAACCTAGGCCCGCACGGCAGTCACGCCCGGGGGACGACTATCGATTCCACGGAATCGGGGCGTGACATGTTGGTATCAGAGCACAGCTTCAAATTTCTTTTGACTCTTGAACTGGAAAAGTTCCTTTAACGATAAATCCCTGTGCGAACTCCTGAACTCGTTAAGGCCAAAATGAGATACGTTCATGCAATAAGTCCATAATACATTATGATCCTGATGTAATTTACCTTCTTTCCAAGGAACGGCGCAAGCGCAACCATCGACGCTAGCACCAGGCGAGACAAGGACTCAGGAGAGCAGTTTCGGAACTTCAGGAAGCTCTCGGAGCCAACGGGACATGTCTCGATCAGATTCGCTTCAGCAGGTGATGCAAATGTTAACGGAGCAATAACAGAGAGATGATGCCCGCCAAGCCAAGTTCGAGAGCAATCTTGAGGCACGACTCTTAGTCCAACAAAAGCAGGTAGATACCCTGCAGCAGCTTGTTCAGACCCTGGCCTCCAACCATTCCGCCGCGACTACAGCTACCCCGGTGGAGCAGCCAGCACTTGAAGTTGAGATACCGCTAATGCCAAGGACGAGAGAAGTGACTGCCTTCACCTTTGGTAACTTCAAGAAGGTCTGCAACACGCCATTTAATGGGACTGAGGATCCGATCGTGGCCCTAGATTGGCTCACCGAGCTTGAAGATCATTTTTCTCTCCTAGAAGTGCCGAAAGACAAGCGCGTCAACTGTGCCCAACTACAACTTTGCCTCAATACGCATGACTGGTGGGACGTGCATCGACGATCTCTTCAACTTGGCCATGGAGAGGAGGCGATCGCGTGGACGACTTTTCATGCCGCGTTTGAGGAGGAGTTTATACCCCCACCTGTACGTCGTTAACGAGAAAATAAGTTTGTACAACTAAGGCAGGGCAGCATAACAGTTAAGCAATACTCTGCAGAATTCAACAAACTGTCCAAATTTGCTAGTGCTTATCTTCCGGATGCAGCGAGTCGTGCCAGACGATTCGAGGGAGGGCTACATCCTGGCATCCACGGGCACGTAGTCGTTCCGCAGTATCAGACGATGCGGGAAGTATTGAACCACGCCCTTTCTCTCGAATCGCAGTATCCTCATATTGCCGTCGGTGCTGTGCAAAACCCCAATCACAAACGCCAAGGCAACGATAGAGGAAACAATGCTGCAAAGCATCAAAATAACGGCGGTCATCAACGAGAAAATCAGGGGCAGTGTTGTACTTTCTGCAATAGGAGAGGGCACACCAAGAACGTCTGTCGCAAACGGCTCGGCACCTGCCTCAGATGCGGCGATCCTGGCCATCAGATTAGCAGCTGTCCGCTCCTTCCACCTCAACAATAACAGAATCAGACTCCGGCGCCTCAGGCAAATTGAGCGGCACCTCAGCAAGGGCGTAATCAAGCTCAGGGCCAGGTCTATACCATGACACGGAAAGAAGCTCTAGCTTCGAATACCGTCGTGTCAGGTACTTTTCTTTTCAATAATATACCTGCACGTGTTTTATTTGATTCAGGGGCAACGCATAGTTTTATTTCCATAAATTTTGCTGTGGAGAATAATATAAAAATGACTCCGTTACATTTAGATTTAAGCGTTAGCACCCCGTCTGGTACAAAAATGCCTGTCTGTTCAGCATGCCTAGGCGGTTATATCTGTATTGGGGAGAGAAAGCTGTCACTTGATGTTTTAGTTCTTGATGTACGGGACTACGATATCATTTTTGGAATGGATTGGCTCAGCGCGTGCTCGACAACTATAGAGTGTGCAGAGAAACGAGTCGTCTTCCACCTGCCTGGAGAAGTCGAGTTCTGTTACACAAGTAATTCCTGCATGGTAATTTTGACAAAATCTACTCGGCGAATGCTCTACACATGCTGCGAGGGATTTCTAGCGTCGGTTCGGGACACACGGCAGGGCTACGCAAACGTCGAGTCTACTTCCGTTGAGGCGGAGTTCCCCGATGTGTTTCCGAGCGAACTACCCGGCATGCCGCCAGATCGAGAGATTGAATTCACTATCGATACATTCCCAAACACGTAGCCGATTTCCAAGCCTCCGTACAGAATGGCCCATGCAGAGCTGAATGAATTAAAGTGCCAACTTCAGGAATTGCTTGATCGTGGTTTTATTCGTCCGAGCGTGTCTCCTTGGGGTGCACCCGTGCTCTTCGTGAAGAAGAAGGACGGAACTCTACGCCTCTGCATTGACTACAGGGAATTGAACAAAGTCACAATCAGAAACAAATACCCTCTGCCACGGATTGATGACTTGCTTGATCAGCTACAAGGGGTAGCAGTATTTTCAAAAATTGATCTTCGCTCGGGTTATCACCAGCTGAAGATAAAGCCAGAAGACACGCCAAAGACTGCCTTTCGAACCCGATACGGACATTACGATTTTTCAGTGATGCCGTTTGGACTGATGAATGCACCTGCTGCATTCATGGATAAGATGAACCATGTATTTAGGCCCTTCATCGATAAATTCGTGGTGGTGTTTATCGATGACATCTTAGTGTACTCGAAGACTAGGGATGAGCATGCAGGACACCTGTGGATGGTGCTGCAAACCCTTCGAGACCACAAGTTGTATGCCAAATTAAGCAAATCAGAATTTTGGCTAGACAGTATCTCATTTTTGGGACACAACATCTCCTCGGAAGGCATTTCAGTAGATCAGAAGAAGGTGCAAGCCATTACGCAGTGGAGACGTCCGGAGTCAGCTAGCGATATCCAAAGTTTTCTTGGACTGGCAGGGTACTACCGCCGGTTTATACAAAATTTTGCTAGAATTGCTTCGCCCTTGACTCAACTCACACGGAAGGGTGCGAAGTTTACTTGGACGGACGACTGTGAAGCTTCGTTTACAGAGTTAAAGCAGCGCCTCGTCTCTGCCCCAATTCTCACTCTGTCGAACGGACCAGATGATTTTAAAATATATAGTGATGCCTCAGGAAAGGGTCTGGGATGTGTCCTTGTCACTACCATTTTTCCAGATAAGGGCATTTGGGTAATTTCACTATTTTGAATAATTATGTGTTTAATTAATCTGCTGAGTTTTTAAAACTATTTATTTGATGTTGGTTGTGTTGGGTTAGGTCAAACCCTAGAAGTCAGTATGGCTAAACCCTAATTTGAAGACCAATTCTAGAGAAACCCTAGAATGCAAATTTAGGTTGGACCTCAAACCCTAAATTGACTAAACCCTAGTTAATTAGGTTCTTCATGACCTAACATAGGGGGTTTAACCTAAACTATGCATTAGAAATCCTAGTTTGGTTTTAATATAAAAGGGAACCCTCTCTTCCTTTATGTAGAAAGGAGAAACCCTAGCCTCCATCCAGGAAACCAATTCTCCCTCCAGATTTTGGAATCCAGACCTAGGGATTCCATTTTTCCTCTTCCAAAGCAAAGAGAAGCAAGGAGTTTGGGTCAAGGAACCTTGGGGAAGAAGAACTTTCATAGGGAAACCATCTCCCTATAGGTAAATCCGAATTTTTAATTCTTTAATTCTGTTTTTCTGATGGTAATGCCTATTAGGAACCCACCCCGAGGGTTAGATCTCGATTTCGTAGGTCCTACATGAAGACCTAGGAGAAATTCTAGGGTTTTGGTGACCTACAATTGTTTTCCCAATTTCGTGAACACTAACCCTAGGTGTTGCATGTAGACCTATTTCATCCTCCAACGTGTAAGTTAGATCTTGATATTTTAGGGTTTTGATTTGAGGATTTATGGGTTCCTATGTAAAACCATTTTTTCTGTCCTTCTTGTGTTTGAGGAAATATTTCTTAGGGTTTTGCCTATCCTTGTATTATATTCCTGCATATATTGATATACCTATATATATATATATATATATATAATTACTTGTATACAGGTTGTGCACAGTAGGATCTTGTATGTGCTGTGTGCACTGTGGGGGATCTTCCCTGTGCACAGTCGGGTTGTGTATCTGGGCTTAATGTGTGAGGCATGTGTGCCTATGTGGTATTGGGTTATGGTTGTGTATTGGGTTCTCTTGAGTAGTGTATCAGTATACATGCTAGAATTCCTGTGTGTGTGTTTCTCAGGGTGCAGGGAGATCCTGATCAGTTTGGTATGTGTGCATATGTGTATCAATAGGTTGGGGGTTTACTTCACGAGTAGTGAGTGTGAACCTGTGTTGTGGTGTCAGTAACTTATAGGTGTGGTAGTGTAGAAATCATAATAATGTAAGGGGTTTAAATTTAGTATCAGTAATTTTGTCAACATATGAGTGACAATGTGTATTCTGTGCATTTTGTTCCTGTGTGAGTTCACAGTGTAGGATTTATGCTGTGTATCAGTGTGTGTTTCATCAATGAGAGCAGGGGGGTTTGGTCCAGGTCTGTGCAAATTTCTGTGTCTCAGTAATAATGTGTGTTGTGAGTAACAGTTTGAGCCTATTTCAGTGAGTGATTTAGGAGTTATGTATCAGTCCCATAGAGTTATGTCAGTATGTCTAGTATCAGTAGGATTGTAGGTTAATACTTCAGTGTGATTTGGGGGTTATGAATAGGGTGTACAGATTTGTTGATACTGTGTATCAGTAAGTTTAGTGAGTTAGAGTGTGTGAAAACTGTGTATGTGCCAGTGTGGGGAAACCTGTGTGTGTGTGTGAGTGAATTACCTATGTGTTAAGTGCCTGAGTGTATACCTGTGTCTACCTGGGTAGCAGTGTGTGTGGGAGTTAGATAGCTATGTGAGAGTGCATTATTATTAATGTGTAGATGAGTGAGAGAGCAGGGTGTAGTTCAGTTCAGAGTCTGTGTTGGTTTATCAGTGTGTCTAGAAATTTGTATGTGTCAGTGTCTACTAGTGTGTGGGAGTGAGTAGTTAACTGTGCAGAATGCTGTGTGAGCAGTAAATTCTGTGTGTGTGAGTGAGGAATTCTGAGGTATTGTGGCAGTATAGGAAATTAGTTTCCTATGTGTTTCTCAGTGTCTAGAACTGTGTGTGTATCAATATATGACTGAGAGTGAGGGACCAATGAATGAGTGTGTCTCATATATCCCCAGGTCAGTGTGTCTCATATATCCCCAAACCAGTGTGTCCATGTGGCTGTGTGGGGACTGAGAGTGTATACCTGTGTTGTGTACCTGTGTCCCAGTATTTGTGTGAGCAGAGAGTGTGTACCTGTGTGTGCATCAAAATGAAACCAGTGTGTGGCTGTGTGTGAGTGTATCAGTGAGTGATAGGATTTTGAGTAGGCATTGTGCAGTCTAGTTATTAGGCTGTGCATGTTGCCAGTAGCTATAGGCTTGTCATAAGAAATTAGTATATTTAGAGGTTGTATCAGTTGGATAGTCTTGATGTTAATTATCCATAGTTAGTTTAGTTAGTAGATAACTAAGATACAGTTAGTTTATATATGATATCTGCTAGTTGTTATTGTTAGTATAGTTAATTTAGTGTCAGTTGTGGGTTTTGAATGTTAGTAACTGGTAGTTAGTTGGTATCAAGTGTGGCACGATTAGCATTAGTTTCTTGAGTTGGTATTAGGTAGTGATTTAACTTGTAAGCTAAATATAGGTATATATGTACTAACTAGACTCTAGTATATAAGTATTATGAAATACCTTATAGACAGTTAGGTACTAATGTCTAGTATAGCTAGAAATGACTAGTTTAGTTAGGTTTCATCCAAAGGGACTATTATAATGCATATGGACAAGTTTTGACTAAGTTGACCAGTAAACCTTAGATATGACCTAGAAGCCTCACAATTAATTAAATAAACCTGTTATTTCTTTAATTCAGTTTTTGACATTAAAATTCCATAAATAGGTCATTGTGCTCCCACCTTGGACATCGATCCTCACTCATTGCTCAGGACCACAGGCGAGTACATTCTCTGACAGTTTTCATTTTGTTGATTACTTCTATAATCTAGTTGTATTACATACTTGATTTCGACACTATGGATACACGAGTTAGCACCCTAGATCCCCATCATGAGTAGTCGTGATTGGAATCCATCGTGTTGGCTGGGGGATGGGGAACTATTAGTAGATTATGTGATCATATCTAAACATTTACATGCATCATAGCTCACCCCACTTCTCACGTCGGGTGCGGCCTGATCATTTACATGCATCATAGCTGTTATATATGATTAGCCTGACCACTACATGCATCATGGCTAACTATATGGTTAGCCTGACCTACAAGAATCATAGCTAATCATATATAACCAGCCTGATCAAGTCCCAAGCCGATCACATAATAAACTGATAATTCAAACACTTAGTTAGATGTCTTTTATTCAGATTCACTTGTTCTAGCATTCACTGTCCATTGTTCATTGCTAGATGCTCTATTGCCTATTTCTATTTTCTCTAGTACTTTATATTTTCAGCATTTATTTCCATCTTGTATTTCTTACACTGTTTATAGTCTTTGTCAATTTAATGAAACTGCTGTTAGTGCTTGTGCTTCGCTCCAATCCTGACTGGATAACATTTTTCAGAGGACCTGGAGGATCTTTGCCCCACTCATTACGGCCCAGGATTAGAGGGAGATTTCACTCCAGAAACCCCAGAGGAGTTGTCCATCCTAGAGGAGACCTTACCTGCCAATTCTTAGATTATTTTTCTACATTTATTGTTCTAGACTGAGACTGAGTTGTATTTATTATTCTGTGATTTTGTGAGGTCAGCTAGACCCAAGATTTGGGTTGGACTTATTGTTGTTGGTTTATATTAGAACTCTTTTCTATTCTCATCGTGCCATTATTTTCTATTAGCTTGTGATTGAGTATATCATAGAACTGTGGATTATTTATCATTGTCCTCCGTGCGGAGTTGAGACTATTGACAGGATATATTATATGTTGAGACCTAGACAGCGTTCTACCGCCGATGCTGCGGCGTAGGCTGGACGTACCCACGACTCATACCCAAATTTCGGGTGCGGGTCGTGACACATTTTTAGTGGTGGCCCATGCAGGTCGAGTCATAGATTCGCATTAGAGTAATATCGTAGTGGTGCTCGCTTAGAGTATTACTACGAGCCTGTTTTAGGAAATAGGAATTTGGCCGAGGATATGCTCAATCACAATTAGGAATTTCTGATTCTTATAACACTACTCTTAATAATTTTTCCTTTAGAAATTACTGTCCTTCTTTGATGATATCGTGTCTATTGTCTTGATTAAATTCTTCGATCTGTCTTCAGGATGCCGCCGAGAACCAGATCCCGGAGAACCGGAGCAGCAGAGTCAGAGAGGTCTGCCACCTCTCGCCTTGCCGGACAGACATCCGCAGCACCTCCTACATCTCCAGTACATGTGGGAGTGTCTGCAGCATTCGGGAGTCCTCCACCACCTGTTCAGAGGGTCCCCATAGCTACGACGGCGCCTCCACCACCACCACCCCCACCACCAGTTCAGCATCCAGGAGGTGTGCCCGTCGATGGAGCACAGATGTTTGCTTTGATTCAGGGCATGGTCGATGCCCAGAGGACGTCGGCAGAGGCCCAGAGGGTGCAGGCTGAGGCACATCAGGCCCAGACAGAGATGATGAGGGTGAACATGGAGAATGCTCATCAAGTGGCTCTCCAGGCTGTGGAGAGAGTTACTCAGCAGCAGCAGCGTCCTGATCAGCACCACCAGAGGCCGGGCACCATTGTGGATTTCAAGAGGATGATGCCTCGGGAGTTCAAGGGGACAGAAGGGATACTCTACGCCGATGATTGGCTAGAGGACATCGAGAGGAACTTGCGCTTGGCACAGCTTCCGGAGGCTCTTCAGATCGAGGCCGCCGGCAGCCAGATGTTCGATATCGCCTTGACGTGGTTTCACACAGAGCCGAGACTCCTTGACCGGGGACTCACTTGGAAAGCTTTCAAGGAGCTCTTCAAGGAGAAGTTCTTTCCTGATGTTGCCCTGGGAGCTTTGGAGAGTCAGTTCCATGACTTAGTCCAGGGGAGCTCGTCCGTCGACAAGTATGCCGCAGAGTTTTCCCGCCTGAGCCGCTTCGCGCCATCGATGATTAGAGATCCGGGAGACAGGGCCCGGAAGTTCAGAAAGGGGCTGGCAAGGGAGATCAAGTCTCGCACGTCGGAACGTCGCACAGCTACCTACGAGGGCATATTGATGGATGCCCAGATAGCCGAAGACGACTTGGGCCTCAGGCCCAAGAGGGGACGCGATGGTCCCGGAGGAGCAAACAGTAGTGCTGGACCGGGCAAGTGTCCACACTTTCAGCAGCAACAGCAGAGACCCTTTCAGCAGCAGCATCAGGCACCAGCCCGAGGGCAGGTCCAGCAGCAGCAACAGAGACAGACTCAGCCCGCCATCCAGTGTGCGTACTACAGGAAGATGGGACATACTAGAGATATCTGCAGGAAGAGATTGGGCTCATGTCTGTCTTGCGGATCGACGACACACCAGCTGAGGGATTGCCCTACCATTTGTTCAGGTCAGGGTGGAGCAGCCGCCCAGAGAGGACCAGACAGGGTACCTGCCGTACCAGGAGGCCAACAACAGAGGGCACCACTTCCACCACAACATCAAAAGTTTGCCCAGCACCAGCAGCAGAGAGGTGTACCCCAGGGGCGAGCGTACGCCATGGCAGTCGAGGAGATCGAGCAAGCAGGAGACTTGATCACAGGTTCGGTTCTTCTCAATTGTATTCCTGCATTTATCTTATTCGACTCTGGCGCTTCCCATAGTTTTGTGTCTGTATCTTTGGCACTTCGACATCATTTAGACACAGAACCATTAGCTAGGACTTGCAAGATCATGACTGGTGGAGGTATTATCCTAGTCCGTGATCACTGCAAGGACCGGAGGGCGTCAGTAGGAGGCCGAGAGTTGAGCGTGAGCTTACTCGTTATGCCACTTCCGGGGTATGATATTGTACTCGGAATGGACTGGTTGAGTAGGCATCATGCTACTATAGATTGTTATAGAGGCAGAGTATTATTTAGACCACCAGGAGAGCCAGAGTTTGAGGTTGTCAGAGGAGCAGCGGAACAGAGCAGGAGCACATTTTGCGGAGCCAGGGCGGAAGAAGAGTAGTTGCCACATCCTCTGATAGCGGAGTTCCTGGATGTATTTCCGGAGGAGTTGCTAGGCTTGCCGCCAGACAGAGATGTTGAATTCTCTATAGACTTGGTTCCAGGAGCGGAGCCCATTTCACAACATGTCTATAGAGTCAACAACAGCGAGCTAGCAGAACTGAAGAAGCAAGTCGAGGAGCTGCAGGACAAAGGTTTCATCAAATCCAGTTCATCACCATGGGGAGCTCCGGTATTGTTCGTACCGAAGAAGGACGACACGGTGCACATGTGCATTGATTATAGAGCTTTGAACAATATCACTATCAAGAACAAGTACCCGCTGTCGAGGATAGATGATCTTTTCGATCAGTTGAGCGGGGCGAGGGTGTTTTCAAAGATAGATTTGAGGTCAGGCTATCACCAGGTGAAGGTGAAGAGGGAGGACACGCCGAAGACAGCTTTTCGGACCAGATACGACCAGTTTGAATTCATGGTGATGCCGTTTGGTTTAACCAATGCACCGGCAGTATTCATGAACTTAATGAACAAGGTGTTCCACCAGTACCTTGACAAGTTCGTAGTGGTGTTCATCGACGATATTCTTGTGTATTCCAAGACCCCGGAGGAGCACGAAGAGCACCTGAGGTTGGTCTTAGAGACTCTCAGGAGGGAGAAGTTGTACGGGAAACTCTCTAAGTGTGAATTCTTCCTTGACAAGGTTGAATTTCTTGGGCATATGGTATCGGGTGACGGAATCTCGGTTAACCCACAGAAGATCGAGGCAGTGAAGTCGTGGGCTATCCCCAGTTCGGTAGCTGAGATCAGGAGTTTTTTCGGGCTGGCAGGATACTACAGGAGGTTTGTACAAGACTTCTCCAGGATTGCAGCGCCAATGACCAGATTGACTAGGAAGGATGTAGATTTTGTCTGGACGGAGGAGTGCCAGGCTGTATTTGATGAGCTGAAGAAGAGGTTGACGACAGCTCCAGTTTTGACGTTGCCAGCAGGGACAGGTGGTTTCACCATCTACAGTGATGCTTCAGGTAAGGGTCTGGGATGTATTCTTCAGCAGCACGGAAAGGTAATTGCCTATGCTTTCAGGCAGTTACGCCCTCATGAAGAGAACTACCCCACCCACGATTTAGAGTTGGCAGCAGTTATCTTCGCTCTAAAGCTGTGGAAACATTACCTGTACGGAGAGCGTGTGGAGATCTTCACAGATCATAAGAGCTTGAAGTACGTATTCACACAGAAGGAGCTGAACATGAGGCAGAGGAGGTGGTTAGAGTTGATGAAGGACTTCGATATCTCATTGCAGTACCACCCAGGGAAGGCCAACGTAGTCGCCGATGCCTTGAGCAGGTATCCGATGGCTATGTGCTTGACGACAGATAGACATTTGTTGGCTGATCTGGAAAGCTTGGAGATTGAGGTGTTAATTCCCGGTACTAAAATTCAGATGTGGGGATTGCAGATACAGTCCGAGTTGATGGACAGGATCAGAGCGGCGCAGTATGATGATGAGGCTCTGAGGAGTATCAGAGCACAGGTTCAGACAGGATTGTCGGACGACTTTACTATCGCAGATGATGGTTCCTTACGACACGGCACGAGGATGTGTGTGCCGAGCGGGGAGCTGCACGAGGAGGTTTTGCAGGAGGCACACCGCTCTCAGTACTCGATGCATCCCGGTGCCAACAAGATGTATCGAGACTTGAGGGAGCATGTATGGTGGTATGGAATGAAGCGCGAGCTAGCACGCTTCGTATCCCGGTGTCTAGTGTGCCAGCAGGTAAAGGCAGACCGGCAGAGGCCAGGTGGTTTGCTTCAACCTTTACCGATCCCAGAGTGGAAGTGGGAGCACGTGACCATGGATTTCGTTTCAGGGCTTCCACGTTCTCCAGGAGGGAAGGACGCAATTTGGGTCATCGTGGACAGGTTGACCAAATCAGCCCATTTCTTACCTTTCAAGGTGGGCACGTCGACAGAGAGGCTAGCAGAGATGTACGTGCGACAGATTGTTAGGCTTCATGGAGTTCCTGTGAGCATCGTCTCGGATCGGGATAGCCGTTTCACTTCCCACTTCTGGAGGAGTCTGCAGGCTAGCTTGGGCACTCAGCTCAAGTTCAGTACCGCATATCACCCCCAGACAGACGGGCAGTCTGAAAGGACTATTCAGACTCTCGAGGATATGCTACGCACTTACATTCTAGATCTCGGAGGTTCTTGGGAGGATCATCTGCACCTGGTAGAGTTCGCTTACAACAACAGCTATCAGGCCAGCATCGAGATGTCACCATTTGAGGCTCTTTATGGAAGGAGATGTCGTACACCGTTATCTTGGGACGACGTTGGAGAAAGAGCCTTGCTAGGACCAGAAATGGTCGTGGATGCAGTAGAAAAGGTAAAACTTATCAGAGACAGATTGCGAGTGGCGCAGGACAGACAGCGGCATTGGGCCGACAGCCACCGTAGACCCCTTGAGTTTCAGGTATAGATTGTTATTTTCTGGTTTGTGTTGTTTGTTTAGACTGTGTATTGAGACTATTTTGTTTTAGGTTGGCGATCTAGTATTCCTATGGATTTCTCCGACGCGTGGCACGATTCGTTTTGGTCGAGGCGGGAAGCTTAGCCCACGCTACATCGGACCCTTCGGTATTCTTGCGAGGATAGGTGCAGTGGCATATAGACTAGACTTGCCCCCTGCATTAGAGGGAGTTCATGATGTGTTCCACGTGTCGCAGCTGAGACGGTACGTGGCAGACCCTAGTCACGTACTTGATCACTCGAAGATTGAGGTTGGTCCGACGCTCAGCTACCCCGAGCAGCCCGTAGAGATCTTGGACCGCAGAGAGAAGGTGTTGCGGAACCAAACTATTCCTTTGGTTCGTATTGCATGGAGACATTACTCTCCAGGGGAGTCGACCTGGGAGAGAGAGGACGAAATGCGCGAGCAATACCCGTACCTCTTCTAGACTTGAGGTATTTCCTTTTTCTGATTTATTCTTGTTCTGTTCAGTCCAAATTTCGAGGATAAAATTTCTTTTAGGAGGGTAGACTTGTCACTACCATTTTTCCAGATAAGGGCATTTGTGTAATTTCACTATTTTGAATAATTATGTGTTTAATTAATCTGCTGAGTTTTTAAAACTATTTATTTGATGTTGGTTGTGTTGGGTTAGGTCAAACCCTAGAAGTCAGTATGGCTAAACCCTAATTCGAAGACCAATTCTAGAGAAACCCTAGAATTCAAATTTAGGTTGGACCTCAAACCTTAAATTGACTAAACCCTAGTTAATTAGGTTCTTCATGACCTAACATAGGGGGTTTAACCTAAACTATGCATTAGAAACCCTAGTTTGGTTTTAATATAAAAGGGAACCCTCTCTTCCTTCATGTAGAAAGGAGAAACCCTAGCCTCCATCCAGGAAACCAATTTCCCCTCCAGATTTCAGAATCCAGACCTAGGAATTCCATTTTTCCTCCTCCAAAGCAAAGAGAAGCAAGGAGTTTGGGTCAAGGAACCTTGGGGAAGAAGAACTTTCATAGGGAAACCATCTCCCTATAGGTAAATCCGAATTTTTAATTCTTTAATTCTGTTTTTCTGATGGTAATGCCTATTAGGAACCCACCCCGAGGGTTAGATCTCGATTTCGTAGGTCCTACATGAAGACCTAGGAGAAATTCTAGGGTTTTGGTGACCTACAATTATTTTTCCAATTTCGTGAACACTAACCCTAGGTGTTGCATGTAGACCTATTTCATCCTCCAACGTGTAAGTTAGATCTTGATTTTTTAGGGTTTTGATTTGAGGATTTATGGGTTCCTATGTAAAACCATTTTTTCTGTCCTTCTTGTGTTTGAGGAAATGTTTCTTAGGGTTTTGCCTATCCTTGTATTTTATTCCTGCATATATTGATATACCTATATATATTTATATATATAATTACTTGTGTACAGGTTGTGCACAGTCGGATCTTGTATATGCTGTGTGCACTGTGGGGGATCTTCCCTGTGCACAGTCGGGTTGTGTATCTGGGCTTAATGTGTGAGGCATGTGTGCCTATGTGGTATTGGGTTATGGTTGTGTATTGGGTTCTCTTGAGTAGTGTATCAGTATACATGCTAGAATTCCTGTGTGTGTGTTTCTCAGGGTGTAGGGAGATCCTGATCAGTTTGGTATGTGTGCATATGTGTATCAATAGGTTGGGGGTTTACTTCACGAGTAGTGAGTGTGAACCTGTGTTGTGGTGTCAGTAACTTATAGGTGTGGTAGTGTAGGAATCATAATAATGTAAGGGGTTTAAATTTAGTATCAGTAATTTTGTCAACATATAAGTGACAATGTGTATTTTGTGCATTTTGTTCCTGTGTGAGTTCACAGTGTAGGATTTATGATGTGTATCAGTGTGTGTTTCATCAGTGAGAGCAGGGGGGGTTTGGTCCAGGTCTGTGCAAATTTCTGTGTCTCAGTAATGATGTGTGTTGGGAGTAACAGTTTGAGCCTATTTCAGTGAGTGATTTAGGAGTTATGTATCAGTCCCATAGAGTTATGTCAGTATGTCTAGTATCAGTAGGATTGTAGGTTAATACTTCAGTGTGATTTGGGGGTTGTGAATAGGGTGTACAGATTTGTTGATACTGTGTATCAGTAAGTTTAGTGAGTTAGAGTGTGTGAAAATTGTGTATGTGCCAGTGTGGGGAAACCTGTGTGTGTGTATGAGTGAATTACCTATGTATTAAGTGCCTGAGTGTATACCTGTGTCTACCTGGGTAGCAGTGTGTGTGGGAGTTAGATAGCTATGTGAGAGTGCATTATTATTAATGTGTAGATGAGTGAGAGAGCAGGGTGTAGTTCAGTTCAGAGTCTGTGTTGGTTTATCAGTGTATCTAGAAATTTGTATGTGTCAGTGTCTACTAGTGTGTGGGAGTGAGTAGTTAACTGTGCAGAATGCTGTGTGAGCAGTAAATTCTGTGTGTGTGAGTGAGGAATTCTGAGGTATTGTGGCAGTATAGGAAATTAGTTTCCTGTGTGTTTCTCAGTGTCTAGAACTGTGTGTGTATCAGTATATGCCTGAGAGTGAGGGACCAATGAATGAGTGTGTCTCATATATCCCCAGGTCAGTGTGTCTCATATATCCCCAAACCAGTGTATCCATGTGGCTGTGTGGGGACTGAGAGTGTATACCTGTGTTGTGTACCTGTGTCCCAGTATTTGTGTGAGCTGAGAGTGTGTACCTGTGTGTGCATTAAAATGAAACCAGTGCGTGGCTGTGTGTGAGTGTATCAGTGAGTGATAGGATTTTGAGTAGGCATTGTGCAGTCTAGTTATTAGGCTGTGCATGTTGCCAGTAGCTATAGGCTTGTCATAAGAAATTAGTATATTTAGAGGTTGTATCAGTTGGATAGTCTTGAGGTTAATTATCCATAGTTAGTTTAGTTAGTAGATAACTAAGATACAGTTAGTTTATATATGATATCTGTTAGTTGTTATTGTTAGTATAGTTAATTTAGTGTCAGTTGTGGGTTTTGAATGTTAGTAACTGGTAGTTAGTTGGTATCAAGTGTGGCACGATTAGCATTAGTTTCTTGAGTTGGTATTAGGTAGTGATTTAACTTGTAAGCTAAATATAGGTATATATGTACTAACTAGACTCTAGTATATAAGTATTATGAAATACCTTATAGACAGTTAGGTACTAATGTCTAGTATAGCTAGAAATGACTAGTTTAGTTAGGTTTCATCCAAAGGGACTATTATAATGCATATGGACAAGTTTTGACTAAGTTGACCAGTAAACCTTAGATACGACCTAGAAGCCTCACAATTAATTAAATAAACATGTTATTTCTTTAATTCAGTTTCTGACATTAAAATTCCATAAATAGGTCATTGTGATCCCACCTTGGACATCGATTCTCACTCATTGCTCAGGACCACAGGCGAGTACATTCTCTGACAGTTTTCATTTTGTTGATTACTTCTATAATCTAGTTGTATTACATACTTGATTTCGACACTATGGATACACGAGTTAGCACCCTAGATCCCCATCATGAGGAGTCGTGATTGGAATCCATCGTGCTGGCTGGGGGATGGGAAACTATTAGTAGATTATGTGATCATATCCAAACATTTGCATGCATCCTAGCTCACCCCACTTCTCACGTCGGGTGCGGCCTGACCATTTACATGCATCATAGCTGTTATATATGATTAGCCTGACCACTACATGCATCATAGCTAACTATATGGTTAGCCTGACCTACAAGAATCATAGCTAATCATATATAACCAGCCTGATCAAGTCCCAAGCCGATCACATAATAAACTGATAATTCAAACACTTAGTTAGATGTCTTTTATTCAGATTCACTTGTTCTAGCATTCACTGTCCATTGTTCATTGCTAGATGCTCTATTGCCTATTTCCATTTTCTCCAGTACTTTACATTTCCAGCATTTATTTCCATCTTATATTTCTTACACTGTTTATAGTCTTTGTCAATTTAATGAAACTGCTGTTAGTGCTTGTGCTTCGCTCCAATCCTGACTGGATAACATTTTTCAGAGGACCTGGAGGATCTTTGCCCCACTCATTACGGCCCAGGATTAGAGGGAGATTTCACTCCAGAAACCCCAGAGGAGTTGCCTATCCTAGAGGAGACCTTACCTGCCAATTCTTAGATTATTTTTCTATATTTATTGTTCTAGACTGAGACTGAGTTGTATTTATTATTCTGTGATTTTGTGAGGTCAGCTAGACCCAAGATTTGAGTTGGACTTATTGTGGTTGGTTTATATTAGAACTCTTTTCTATTCTCATCGTGCCATTATTTTCTATTAGCTTGTGATTGAGTATATCATAGAACTGTGGATTATTTATCATTATCCTCCGTGCGGAGTTGAGACTATTGACAGGATATATTATATGTTGAGACCTAGACAGCGTTCTACCGCCGATGCTGCGGCGTAGGCTGGACGTACCCACGACTCATGCCCAAATTCTGGGTGCGGGTCGTGACAGTCCTGATGCAATGGGACAAAGTGATAGCCTATGCGTCTAGACAGCTAAAGCCTCACGAGCAGAACTACCCAACGCATGATCTCGAACTTGTCGCGATAGTATTTGCATTGAAGCTGTGGCGTCACTATCTTTATGGTATACCGTGTGAAATCTACACGGACCATAAGAGCTTGAAATATTTGTACACTCAGAAGGATTTGAATCTTCGGTAGCGGCGATGGCTTGAACTCCTTAGCGATTTCGATATCATGATCAGATACACGCCTGGCAAGGGAAACGTTATAGCTGACGCACTGAGTCGAGTGTTCGTAGGGAGCTTGCCTATCAACGATACGCTGCGCCAGGATCTTGAATCACTGGGCATTACACTGAAAATAAGATATAAGAAGTGGACGCAAGTATCACAACTGTGCCACGAACCTGATTTGCTACAAAAAGTGAAGGTCGCTCAAAAGGACGACCCATACCTGCAAAAAGATTCATGCCCTTATTTTAGCAGGAAAGGCGTCCGACTTTGCGGTAGGCTCAGACGGGATGCTTCGAGTGAAGGGAAGATTGTGCGTTCCGAACGAGGCGGCCCTCAGACGAGAGATACTCACGGAGTCCCACTATGCTAGTTATACTTCTCATCCGGGTAGCACTAAGATGTATCGGGATCTTCGCACGATATTTTGGTGGCACGGCTTGAAACGTGATATGGCATAGTTTGTATCGCATTGCATGGCTTGTCAGCGAGTGAAGGCCGAACACCAGAAACCAGGCGGAGAGCTTCAGAGCCTTGCTATTCCGGAATAGAAATGGGATGATATAACGATGGATTTTATTGTTGGCTTGCCAAGGACGCAACGGGGACATGATGCAGTCTGGGTTATCGTCGATCGACTCACCAAGTCAGCTCACTTCCTGCCTATCAAGTCTACTTGGAGTGCCGACCGCCTGGCTCAGATATATCTCAACGAAATCGTCCGACTCTACAGCGTGCCCGTAACCATAGTCTCCGATCGAGATGGTCGATTCATATCACGTTTCTGGGGAAGCCTGCAGTCAGCAATGGGGACGAAGTTGAAGTTCAGCTCCGCCTACCATCCACAGACCGATGGCCAAACAGAATGCATCAACCAGATCCTTGAAGACATGCTGCGACTCTACGCCTTGGACACGAAGACTAGTTGGGACTTTCATCTACCTTTAGCCGAATTTGCTTACAATAATAGTTATCAATCAAGCATTCAAATGGCGCTGTATGAGGCATTATACGGGCGGAAGTGTCGATCTCCTATCTGTTGGGACGAAGTTGGTGAACGGCAGATACTTGGCCCTGAGCTCGTAGAGCAGACTGTCCAGAAAGTTCGATTGATTCGGGACAGATTAAAGGTAGCTCAAAGTCGTCAGAAGAGCTATGCGAATGTACATCGGAGACCGCTCGAGTTCCAAGTAGGCGACCGGGTATTCCTTAAGGTCTCGCCCATGCGAGGAGTCAGCAGGTTTGGGGCAAGAGGAAAGCTAAGTCCGAGATTTGTCGGTCCGTTCGAAATACTCAAGCGGGTTGCCTCAGTGCTTATTAGATCGTACTACCACCATCCCTATCTGACGTACATGATATATTCCATGTTTCTCAACTTAGAAAGTATGTGTACGATCCAAGCCACATGGTAGACCTTGAACAACTGAGTCTCCAGGCTGACTTGACGTATGTAGAACAACCAGTGCAAATCTTGGATAGAAAAGAAAAGCTGCTCTGGACCCGTTCGGTTCCTCTAGTGCGCGTGCTTTGGCGGAATCACTCTGTCGAAGAGTCTACTTGGGAGCTCAATCAGAGATGAGGGAAAGGTTTCCCTCATTATTTCCTAGGGGTAGGTTCTATTCCTTAAGTTTCGGGACGAAACTTCCAATTAGTTGGGTAGGATGTGGTGCCCCGTTCCCCCTATTCGGGGAGCGCAGCTAAGAAATACAAGACGATATCGTTCGATCGGGATAGATTGAATCAAGAACTCATCCTCGTTATGGATTTGTCTCTTCAGAATCGATTCCCATATTCAGTGGACCGTGCCCCAAGGATCGGCTTAGCGGCAGAGTCAGGAGGGACCTCTCCGCTTTATTCTTTTGTTGCCTAGTTTTCGCTGTCGCTTGTTGCTTTCGTGCCTTGAGTTGGTTTTCGGATTTGCTTGAGTTTTCTTGAACGGTTTTGATGGATTTCATTGCTTTCGTTCATAGAACTGCACTTCAATTTTGATAATGGAAAGAGAGGAAGAAGTATTGATCAGCTGTTCGTGGCAATCCAGGTGATCCAGCAGTAGGCATTGCTCGAACGGACTCCTAAAGCACTTCTTTCCTTCTTTCTTCCAACTACTAAAGTGAGTGGCTACCAACCCGATTAGCTAGCCCTTCTTTTTAGTCTTCACATTTAAATCTTGTGTTCATGCTTGCCCCGATCAAATGATACCAAGTAATAACTAAAAGACTTCAAGACAATAAAGGGAATAGACTTGGGTAAAGTTATGCTTGTCAAATGAAACTTGTGAACAGTTACTTACTTACATGCTTGCTCGTTTGGAATGTTCATCATATGCATAAAAATAAGTTAGAATGTATATTTCTTCTTAAAACTGTGCAATGTATAGAACTCATCTTCAATGCAATAACTCAACAGAAAGACTATACAAAAGTAGATCTTGCCCTGTTATTGCCCTGTGCCTGATATTGCCTCAAAAAGCTAACTTAGTGTACTGCGTTGATCACGGACAACTTGTGCACAAGGTCTTAGTTCCTGCGGACGGTCGCTGGGGCACTGGCACCGATCCGATCTGGACGAAACTCACGATAGTCGCCTGCTTCGGATGGAGTGGCTTGTGGCGCCTCCTGTCCTCTGCGCCGCACGCTATTCCGTCCCGAGACTAGCCCGTCCATTATGGCAACGTGCCAGTGATCCCCTCGTATATTTAAACCTGTTGCTACTAACTTGTGTCTTCTTGGCAGGGAAGGCAAGATAAATATTATGCAGGTAGTTCAGACGGACAGGTAAATATCACCGAGCGGTGGCAGGTTATTTCAATGATTTCCATATCTATTTCTTGCTGTAAAATGAACTAAGCCAAGATAGAAACCCACAAAATATGCATGCTTCATTAAAACAACGTATTGATTGGTATAGTTGGGTTAGCTTGCCTTCACCAGTACGTTTCGATGTACTGACCCTCGTTGAAACAGGTTCCCCGCGCTAGGAGAACCAAGCGAGGAGCAGGAGACAAACCCCCAATCCAGTCCAGCTGTAGGCACGCCTCGACCGTGCCACCTTTTGAAGCATTTTGAAGAAGAAACATTTTGAAGAAGAAGCTAGCCACCAAGCAACCATGCAGCTTCGTGGCAAAGTAGTCGTTCCGACACAAGGTCTTATATTTTGAGTTTAGTAAGGATGTAATGTACAGGACTGCTATCTCATTTTGTGTCAACACTTTTGTAATCCTATAGAGGCAATCCTTATGACTCAGTTCAAAGAGTTTGTAATAGATGTTCATATTATCAATAAAAGAGAACTTTTCCATGTTTCAATATGTGTTTCAATTATCTGCGTACTCTGAATATATGCTCGCTATGCAAAACAAAATACTTAGCCTTGTGCGGTGTGCAACCTAGGCCCTCACGGCAGTCATGCCCGGAGGACGACTATCGATTCCACGGAATCGGGGCATGACAGTCATAAGACCGGCGATATAGGCATTGTGACGATGCGTCGAAATAGAAGCATAATGATCGTCTTTTGACAGATATTGCTTTTTTAGGATCTTCTGGCAAGATTCTGTATGCTACAAAATCTATAAAGGGACTTCTCCAGTCTCTCCTGCTAGGATCTGTGTCCACCGTGTAGCTGTATTCGATGTGAAAGTTGTTTTTCACACAAATAGGTCTCTGTTAAGAAGGATTATCGAATTCTGCCTTCTTATAGGGGTAGCTAAATCTGCAGCTAGACTGGCTAGGGCATCATCTTCCAGATTCCGAGACTGAGGTACATGCTCAAGGAAGAATCCTTTGATTGTCATGGCTATCTCGACCGTTGCTCGGTGATAGGGGACGAGGTCAGGATTCTGAACTTCATATATTCCTCTGACTTGATTGACGATCAGTAGAGAATCACCGAAGGCTTCCAGAGATTCGACCCCCAGCTCTTTAGCGACTTGGAGCCCGATTAGTAGAGCGTTGTATTCTGCCACATTGTTAGAATAGGGCTCGCTAAGAGAATATGCTCGATAGATAACGAGTTTATCAGGAGTGACTAGGACGATCCCTACTCCCAAAACTACGTTTCCCCTGGGACCAGTCCTGGAGGCACCATCGAAGAACAGTTGCCATGCATCGCCTTCCGTTGTGGAATTACACTCTGCAACTTCGTCGGGAATGTCCTCGTACAGTTTGGAGGCCTCCGGGATCGGATGAGCAGCTAGAAAGTCAGCCATGCATCGCCTTCCGTTGTGGAATTACACTCTGCAACTTCTGAGGGACGTACACCATGTCATATGGCATTAATAACATCGCCCAAGTCACGAGTCGAGAATTAAGGACACTTGGCTTGCTCATCAGTACCCGAAGAGGATTGATCCTGGAGATGATATGAATGGTTTGGCCCATGACATAGTGTTGCATTTTCTGAATAGCGAACATCAGAGCCAAGCATTCTTTCTTCACAGGGTTGTACCGGTGTTCGGCTCTGACCATCATCCTGCTGAGGTAGTAAATAGCCTGCTCGTGGCCCATATCGTTCTTTTGTGTGAGAAGAGCTCCCAGAGAATGATCCATTGCTCGAACATATAGCACGAATGGTCTTCCTATGACGGGAGGTACCAGAACTGGCGGGCTAGTGAGGTAGCGCTTGATATCTCCGAACGCTTACGGACAGGCTTCGTCCCATACAAAGGATACACCTTTCTTTATGAGACGAGAAAAGGGCTGGCATCTCCCGGAGAGGTTTGATATGAATCTTCGGATATAAGCCAGACGACCTTGAAATCCCCTGAGTTCCCTCAGATTATGGGGCGGTCGCATTTCTAATATGGCCTTGACTTTATCAGGGTCCACTTGAATGCCTTTGGCGGTGATGACAAATCCCAAAAATTTGCCGCTAGAAACCCCCAGAAATGACTTTGTAGGGTTCATTTTGAGTTGATATTGGCGCATCAATTCAAATACTGTCTTCAAGTCTCGGATATGATTATCCCTGAGGTGGATTTTGACAGCTACATCGTCCACGTAACACTTCACTATCTTGCGTAAATGCTTGGAATGTCACTCATAGCTCGTTGGTACGTAGCCCCGGCGTTCTTTAATCCGAAGGGCATGACTGTATAGCAAGTATACCCCCAGTGGTATCCGGAAGGCGGTATGCTTCTCGTCTTCAGGATGCATCTTGATCTGATTGTATCCCAAGAATCCGTCCATGAAAGACATGCGTTCAAAATCGCATGTATTGTCAATTATGACGTCTGTGATGGGAAGAAGGAATTCATCCTTGGGGCAGGCTGGGTTCAGATCTCGGTAATCGATGCAGATCCGTACTTTCCCATTCTTCTTAATGACCGGGACAACATTGGCGACCCAGTCGAGATGTTGTTCTTTATGGATGAAGCCGCAGGCTATCAACTTCTTGACTTCAGCTTCAATGGCGTCCATCATGTCCGGGCGGAACCGACGTTGGTGCTGCTTCACAGCCTTTGAATCGGGCAGTATGTTGAGTTTATGAGTAGCCACCTTTGGATCAAGACCTGGCATATCCTCATAATTCTACGCAAAGACGTCGATATATTCTCTTATCAGCTGGGTAATTTCTTCCCTTTCTTCTTCGGAAAGGTCGTTACTGATAAATATCGGCTTTGGTGAAAGTTCATCCCCTACGTCAATCTGGATAACTTCATCTTTAGTTGGAGGTTCTCTCTGCTCGAAGCGGAACTCCCATTGTGTATCCATCTGCTGAGCCCAAGCGTCATTCTCGAATGGTTCGGATTCTTGTTCGTCTGATACCATATTTGCGGATAATGTTTGCTCGAGGGCATGAGATGAGTCAGAGGGTGATGAGCCGTCTTCAAAAGAGGAAAAGATATCCTCGTTCGACTTGAAAGTCGTAAGGGAGGTGGCGTACCCTAACCCGGAACGGGTTTGTTGATAGTGGGGATTGCCGAGCAGCGGTGTTCATCTGCCTTTCCCGTAGTTGAGACCTGGTTCCATCCTCAAGTTGTAATCCATATTTTGCATGATCTTTAAGGCTTGCGGGCTGTACCTGTGAACTTGTATTTCACCAGAGTCATCATCAAAGGAATCCTCTTGTATAGTCTGTTCGTTGTGCATGCGGCTGAAGACTATTGAACGCTGACCATTGCGGGCAGGTAAAACAATGAAGATAGAATCCTCATGTGATCCATACGTCGTGGTGACATTGGATGATAACGCCACTTCCCATATGTGCGGATGATAGAAATCTATAGCTGCCAAGAATTTTCGTACTATAGGCTCTATATCGTCATGGGGAGAGGATTCCTGATTTGGAATCCGAGCGTCGATATACTGGAAAAGAGGTCCTTTATTATTATCAGAAACCACACTTCTGGTTGTATTTGTATCACTCGGCTGCTTGTTGCGCCGAAGGTTAATGATTAAGGGCGGAGGCTGCTGTCTACTCAGAGGTAATATGGACATGGCAGTTTTTGTGGACTTAACACTCTGGTGTACTTATGGCTAAACATGGATGTTAAGTGTAGATGACAACCGACATCAGAGGTAATATGATAGTCGATAGCCGAAAGTTTATTCAGAGGTAATATGAAGATGATAAACTTTTGATTGTGACTCCATTGGGGGTGGAGGTACACGTCTGCTCAGAGGTGATATGGATATGGCAGTTTTTGTGGACTCAACACCACTGGCGTACTTAGAATTAAGTATGGGTGTTAGGTTGAGAATGATAATCGATACCAGAGGTAATATGGACATGATAATCGATAGCCAAAAACTTGGAAAATTTGTTCAGAGGTAATATGAACATGACAAACTTCTGGGATGCAATTCCATCGGGGATGGAGGTGCATATCTGCTCTGGTTGGCGTAAAGCTATGGATGTCCTCAGTCTGCCATCAGCATCTCGCGTAATCCGGAGGGCAGGCATATTGTTCCCTTGCTGGCGTAAAGGTCGTAAAGTTGAGTAGTCCACCGCATGCTTTCCCTCTTTAGATTGCAGGGATCATCTGCTTTTCCCCGGAAGACAGATGTATTTTTACACGCGAAGCGCGTTTGTGATTCCTGATTTGGCGCTGAGGCATCATCAGAAATTTTGTCTATTCCGCCAGGGACGGAAGACTAAAATTTACGTGCAAAGCGCGGTTTAGGCTCCTGGACTAGCGCTGAGACATTGTCAGAAGTTTCGTCTGTTCTGCCAGGGACGGGAGACTAAAATTTACGCGCAGAGCGCGGTTTAGGCTCCTAGACTAGCGCTGAGGCATTGTCAGAAGTTTCGTCTGTTCCGCCAGGGACGGGAGACTAAAATTTTTGCGCAGAGCGTGGATTATACTTTTGGGTTAGCTCTGAGGCTTTGCCAAAAGTTTTGCTGCCAGAGACAGGCGACTGAATTTTATGCGCAAGGCACGGAGGGAGCAAAGCTACAACCTCATTGGTTAGAGAGATCGGAGAGTCCACAGGAATGGCAGAGGATGTCTTGGGCATCCAGACCTTGCGCAGCTTTCTGTTGCTTTGGACGGAGAGGGAGTGAGAGCTACCCCCTGCTCGAAGCATGTCTTCGTAGGCAGACTGGTCGAACTGGACGACCAGTGTCTTCTTTACGGATCCCACGGATACCATATCGTATTGAGCAATAGCTTCCTCATCAGAAGAGAAAGATGTCCCCAGCAGAGTCGCCATCATGTTTTGGGATAATATAAACGAGAAAAGATTTAATGAATGCGGAAAACGAGGTCTTGTACGAAGACCCGCCCTTCTTTTATGTTTATAAACAAGATTGTACAAATTTGATCCTACACGAGGATGTCTAAGTACAATTTATTTAATCTGGGTGAATATTGCTATAGGTGTCTGATCTGCAGTCGATAACTTTAGCCCTTGGACCACACGATGTTGAAGAAGTGCCATGGAAGACAGGTAGCAGCTTCGAGGGTTACTGAAGAGGGTGGATGCCCGATGCCAAAGTCGTCGATCCCTTCCCTTTTGCCTGAACTCCGGATTCTCCTCTCTCTCTCTCTCTCTCTCTCTCTCTCTCTCTCTCTCGGCCGTTGGATCTGGTACTGGATCTCTTGATCAATTTTCTAACCAATTTCCTCGACCTTCCAATTTGTCGACCTTGTCCTCTGTTGATAGAGGTCTCTATTTATAGAGTTTTAGTGACAGTGACCACTCAATCGGTGTAAAAACCGAGTAGTGGAAAGTACAGCACCCTTTTACACAACGGTTAAAATAACCAATGCCTGCGTATAGATGATCCTTTGAATGAGCGTGTGACGCGGGTCCAACTAAGAGACAAAATGCGTATAATTGCTACAAAGATCACGGCGTAAAAGCCACGTAGGTAGGTATCCCTCGTGTAGAAGAGGTTGGCATAGAAGCCAATGTCTGTCACCATGGCATAGAAGCCAAATAGTTATCAAACCGGCATAAAAGCCGAATAGGCATAGAAGCCGAGTGGTCATAGAGGCCGAGTAGGCGTAGAAGCCGAGTGGTCATAGAGGCCGAGTAGGCATAGAAGCCGAGCGGTCATAGAGGCCGAGTGGGCGTAGAAGTCGGGTAGGTACAGAAGGCCGAGCAGGCACCAAAGCTGAATAGGCATAGAAGCCGCTGCGTAACGTGCCAGAGTGATGATGTGGACGTTTTAGCCGAAATTACGGCTCTTGGAGATAATCAGATCTCTTGCATTAAATGCAGAGATCTGCCCCCATCCTGTGTATTAAATGCAGATGCTTGTCTTTAAGATTTGCCATCATTCTGCGCATTAAATGCAGATACGCACCTTGACCCCTGTGCGAAGAGTAACCGCTGTCGTGGCAGTCTGTTCGTCTTCTGCGGAGCGTAAGGAGCTCATGTTTGCCTGTGTAAAACTAGGCAGCGTATTCCCTTGTATGCGTAGGAGCAGCTCTCGCAAAGGGGATGTCACTAAATGACGGTTCGATAACATTTAATCAAATCTTCTGCATTAAATATGGAGATCCGCCATCATCCTGCGCATTAAATGCAGAGGCGTGTTTTGAAGGTCTGCCACCCTTCTGTGCATCAAACGCAGAGACGTGCCTCAGGCATCTGTCAGTATTCGGCACATTAATTGCAGAGACGTGCCTTGAGGGCCTGTCACCGCCCTGTGCATTAAATGCAGAGACGTGCCTCGAGTCCCGTACAGAGTGCAGCTTTTGACATGGCAGGTGGTTTATCTTCCGCGGAGCGTAAGGAGCTCTCATCTGCCTGTGTAAAACTAGGCAGCGTATTCCTCTGTGTACGTAAAAGCGGTTTACGCAAGGGAAATGGCAGTAAATGATAGCCTGGGTTGCAGTGCCGCGCCATCATTATAGCCGTCGCCTGGGTAGTCGAGCAGTATCCCTTTGTCAGAAGTCGAGACGTCAGGTTCATTGCAGGATCTGACAGGTTCGTTGCAGGGAATACGAAGCGTCCCTCGTATACTTTAATACTGCATTGAAAGAGGATGAGTTTTACGCCATAAAGGCGATGAAGCACCCTGTTTACGCTGAAGCAGTCTGGACATACTGCCCTACATGGTTGGTCCTCGAGCCTATATTTCACGCTACGCTTGGCGGAGAAGCTCTGATTGCACGTCGAAGGCTCTGAAGTCCTCTTTTTACGCTGCTTTGCATCGATTCTTCGTAGAGCTATCCAGCATATTTTTCATGCTTCTACAACGGTGTCAATAGCATTGCCCAAGTCGTGAGTCAGGAATTAAGAATACTTGGCTTATTCATCAATACCTGAAGTGGATTGATTCTGGATATGATATGAATAGTTTGGCCTGTCATGTAATGTCGCATCTTCTGAATGGCAAACATTAGGGCCAAGTATTCTTTTTCACTGGGTTATACCTGTGTTCTGCTCCGACCATCATCCTGCTTAGATAGTAAATAGCCTGTTCATGACCCTCATTGTTCTTTTGTGCGAGGAGAGCCCCTAAAGAATGATTCATTGCTCGAACATACAGTAAAAATGGTCTTCCTACGACAGGAGAAACCAGGACTGGAGGATTAGTAAGATAGCGTTTGATGTCATTAAATGCTTGTTGACGGGCTTTGTCCCATACAAATAACACACCTTTCTTCATTAGACGAGAAAAAGATTGACATCTTCCAGAGAGATTGGATATGAATCTCCTGATATAAGCTAGACGACCCTGAAATCTCCTAAGTTCTCTGAGATTATGGGGCGGTCGTATTTCTAGGATAGCTTTTAATTTATCAGGGTCAACTTGAATGCCTCCAAAAATTTGCCACTGGATATACCAAGAAAGGACTTTGTATGGTTTATTTTGAGTTGATATTGGCGCATCAAATCAAATATTGTCTTCAAGTCTTGAATATGATTATCCTTGAGGCAGCTTTTGACAGCAATATCATCTACGTAATATTTCATCGTTTTGCATAAATGCTCATAGAATATATTACTCATGGCTCGTTGATATGTGGCCCAGGCATTCTTCAATCCAAAAGGCATGACTGTATAGCAATATACTCCTAATGATGTACGAAAAGCAGTATGCTTCTCATCTTCATGATTTATTTTAATTTGATTATATCCTGAAAATTCGTCCATGAAAGACATGTGCTCAAAACCACACGTATTATCGATCATGACGTCTATAATGGGAAAAGGGAATTCATCTTTAGGGTAGGCCGCATTTAGATCTCGGAAGTCGATGCAAACACGCACTTTTCTATTTTATTTCATAACTGGGACAACATTAGCGACCCAATCAGGATGTTGTTCTTCCCGGATGAACCCACAGGCTATTAATATCTTAATTTCAGCTTCAATGGCATCCATCATATCTGGGCGGAACCGGCATTGTTGTTGCTTTACAGGCTTTGAATTAGATAATATATTGAGTTTATGGGTAGCCATTTTTGGATCAAGACCTGGCATATCTTCATAATTCCAAGCAAAGACATCGATATATTCTTTTATCAGCTGGATCATTTCTTCTCTTTCTTCTCCAGAAAGATTATTACTGATAAATATTGGCTTTGGTGAAAATTTATCCCCAACATTAACTTGGATAACCTTATCTTCAGTGGGTGATTCTTTTTGTTCGAACCAGAGCTCCCATTGTGTATCTATTTACTGTGCCCAAGATTTATTTTTAAATGGTTCAGATTCTTGTTCCTCAGTTTCCAGGGAATCTGTCAACACCATATTTACTGATAATCCCAGTTTAAATTCACCATCTGAATCGAAGGATGATAAATCATCTTGAGAAGAGGAAATTGTCTCATGACTTGACTCAGAGTTGTTTGGAATTGTAAGAGATGTGGTATACCCTAACCCAAAATGAGTTCGTTGACAGTAAGGATCACCATGCAACGGTATTCGTCTGCCTTTTCCATAATTGAGGCCTTGCTTCAACTTCAAATCATAAACCATGTTTTACATAATCTTTAAAGTCTGTGGGCTATATCTGTGGATTTGCATTTCCCCAACATCAGACTCATAAGATTCTTCTTGTATAATCGGTCTATTCCGTATTCGACCGAAGCCTATTTGATGCTGATCGTTGCGAGTAGGTGGAACAATAAAGACATAATCTTCCCACACATATGGATGACAGAAGTATATAGCTTCCAAGAATTTTTGTGCTATGGGTTCTATATCTTTATGAGGAGAAAATTTGTTAATTGTATTATACCATATTTCCTCTTGATCCATATCTTCATCATTTTTGGATGGTTACTATAGAAGATTTTTGATTAAAAAATTAGTCATAGATATACTGGAAAAGAGAATCTTTATTATCATCAGCAAACACATCCCCAATTACATTTATATCAACTATCTACTTGTTGCGCCTAAGGTCAATGACCAAAGGTGGAGGTGTCTTGTTCAGATTGATCACTAGAGGATCATTTTCTTTTCTCGACTTTATTTTGCCCAAGTGAATAGTCATAGGTTCCAAGACTTTTGGACGGGTAATCTGCCCTTTTACTTGGATTGACAGAGGTTGCTCAGCAGATGATTCTCTTGGCTCATGGTGGAATTCTTCCTCCATTTTGCCTGACACCTCTTTCATATAGTCTTGAGTATACAATATAGCATCAGAATAGTAGGATTCAACTCCTTTGAACAGATTGAGATCAGCAAATTATGTTTTCACTGTTCCTTGAGTATCTTTATATTTAAATATTGATGTAGAGTTGAAGGAACAATATTGTGATCATGGATCCATGGTCTATCCAACAAAATATTGTAAGACACCTCCGAATCAATGACATAGCATGTAGCCAATGATCTAAGATCACCAATCTGAATTCTTAGACGAATCTTCCCCAATGGTCTGCTTTTCCTGGCATTGAAGCCCACAATTGTAGTGGCAGTGTAAGCTAATTCACTGGTAGGAATTCTCAATGGTCTTAGCAGACTATGAGGTATAATACTGATTGACGATCCTGGATCTATATGAATCTAGTCTACCTCAATGGAGCCGATGTATCCTGTATAATAAAAAGGCGTGTCATGTTTGTTATGCTTCAACAATATATCCTCTTGAGTGAAAGTGATGTTAGGGATTACTTCCATCACACTATGGCATTGAGGACATGCTACAAGCTCTTTATTAGGGGCCTTGAGCTGATTCAAGCATACATCTGCTTGCATTAATGCTTCACTCAAGGCTTAACGAGTGTCTTTGGATAAACGAAGTAGCTCAAAAATGGATAATCTTGCTGGAGTATTAGCTAACTGAGCCAAGATGTCAAAGTTATACGGTTTCTCTAAACCTTTGTTTTGAGTATTCTTCAGAGGTTTATCGAAACAAACTTCTTTTTGTTTGCATTTGTCTACAGAAGTTGATTTAGAAGGACCTGCCTCTGGTATTACAGGTTCAGACTTTGGAGGTTTGGTAGCTGAAGTGTCTGCCGTTGCTTCTTCCCGATTCCCTTCATATTCTTTGAGGTAGGCTTTTCCTGACCGTGTTCCGGTTACTAAAGCCTCTTTTTCGATATCGGGGATATTCTAACCATATAGCATGGTTTACATCTTGAATTCATTTTAGAATTAGCTTTAGCAACTTTAGTTTCTTCCTTAATTTCTGATACTAGATCAGGGTGAACCCACATGATCTTCCCACGCTTGGTAGTTAGGGGCACTAAATCTTGATTTTGACCCCTGGTAGGAGGAAGATTAACAATATCAATTATTACCCATGGAATAGGTACCACACCATCCGGTACTTCTTGAGGGAGAAAATTGCCAAATTGGAGTGAGATCATATTTGCAGTGATCGTCTTCTCGTTATTATGCAAAGTAATGGCTTTGGCGGTGATCAACTCCCGGATTTTTCTTTTCAGTACATAGCATGCCTTTGTGGGGTAATGTATGTATCTGTAAAAAATACAGTACTTAAGATTATCTGTACTGTCGACTTTATTTGGACGCTTTATCTTTGGTAGAGTAAGCTTGACTTTTGACTAGACAATCAAATATGCTTGGAATATCATTATCGTCAAAAGAATATTCTTCTTTAGGTTTGAAAGTTTTAGAATTCGTCTGCGTAGTTATCGGAGTATTTTGTCTGGACGTATTGATTGCAAGGGCTTCATTTCCTTTTGAACTATGAGTCTTGTCATTATTGGAGGATGAACGCTTCCCTTTGTCAGAGGTAGAGATCATGATTCCGTTGTCACGAGCCTTCTGACTATTATCTTCAACGGCTACTGCTGATATGATAAATGAGGGCCAATCATGGAACTGATATGGTCCCATAAATACTGAGATCAGTGGGAGTAGGTTCTATCTGCAAATATCCACCAAGGCTGAATCTGGAACTCCCGGAGGCATCTGTAAAGTAGCCTAACGAAAGCGTTCAATAAAAGTACGAACGTTTTCTTTTTCCTTCTGCTTTACTTCAATGAGTGATAACAAAGACATGTCCATTCCTCCCTCGTAGAATCGAGCAAAGAATAGAGTTTTAAAATCTTTAAAAGAAGTAATACAGTTGTCAGATAAACTATGATACCATTGGTAAGCTACTCTAGACAAACAGCCTTTAAATACTCAAGTGAGAAAGGGCATCATTTTTTTGCAACAATACCGTCATCATGCTGAAGTAGTTCATATACTGACTTGGCGACATCTTTCCTTCAAACAAAATCATAGCCTGTAGTTTATATTTTGGTGGGAAAGGGATCTCATCCCAGACAGCTGGATATGGCTGGTTAGTTCCCAATTTCTTGAGCTGATCTTTATATTTCAAAGCATCAAATTGGGCTTTCAATTCTTGAACTGCTTATATTGGATCTTCAGATGGGAGAAGGACAGTAGAAAGGTGAGAGATTGGATGTATTGTAACTCCAATAGAAGGTAATATATTCTCTGGGTTAAGAGGTTGAGGAGCAGCTGATTCTTGATTTTGAACAGGCTCTTGGCTTGTATTGGCTGGTGGTATGTCTACCCCCACACGTAGTTGAGTCGGAGGAACAGGTGTTTGAGCTATTGCAGCTGTATATTGAGTCACCATCATTTGGTGTATACTCTCCATCATGGTATGCATTTCTTTAAGTGATGTTTCTAATGCAGTGATGCGTTATTCAGTACTTCCTGATGGGGAAGCTTCTTCATATTCATCTCCAACAGCATAAACTCCCATTTCTCTAGATGGCACTGAGGAATTAGTATAGATCTCTGTAGAGATTGAATCTATACTTTCAGCATCTGGTTCAGAAAACTGGCGACTCCCAGTGTCAGAATCTGAAGAATATGAAGCTGATTATCGTGACCTCGAGCGAGTGTTTCAAAAAATACCTTCTTCAAAAGTCTCAATGAGTCTGTCAAATCTTCTTTGACTTGGAGTTCTAGAGGGATGACGTCTTGAACTCGACTTTCCTCTAGGAATATGCGAAGCCATGTTTACTGAAGCAAATGTTGGTTCTTCTTCTTGTAATGACAAAGAATAGTTTAATCGGTAGAACACTGACCGTTTTGCTTTAGAACAGCAACAGTTAATTACAACCTTATGATTATTGCAACAATGTTCTCTAGGGGGTATAATAAACATATTAGGAGATCCCCTGTTTTTGCGTTTCTGGATCAAAAAATCACGCAAATCAGGGAGATTACTAGAAGAAGAAGAAGTCTTATTCTGCCTTTTTACATCAGTAGGAATGTGTAGATTAGGAACCATAACCCTTTCTCTGCCATAGGAATACAACTGTCCACCCATATGAGTAGCATATGATCCATCATCTGTCTGAGGAGCGTATCTTCCCGTAAAATGAGTTTTCTTTATGCGGACAGACCTATCCTGGCGTAATTTGGATTTTTGCATAGGTTCCCGTAAAACAGGAAAAGTCCTCAAACGGCTTTCAGCGTCACGCATAATCTGTAAAGTGGAAACTTTCTTCTCTTGTGGGCGTAAAAGCATAGAGGTTGAAAGATTCGTCACTTGTGTTTTCTTTGATGTGATCAAAGGGTACATCTGCCTCATCATAGACGGAAGATATAATTTTACGCGCATGGCGTGTTTGAAAATTTTGAATTGGCATTGAGGCCTTGTCAGAAATTTTGTCTACCACGTCACAGACGGAAGACAAAGGTTCACGCGCAGGGCGTGTTTGAGACTTCTAGATTGGCACTGAGACATTGCCAGAAGTTTTGTCTACCACGTCACAGACGGGAGATAATTTTACGCACAGGGCATGTTTGATACTTCTGGATTAGCACTGAGGCATTGCCAAAAGTTTTGTCTACCACGTCACAGACGAGAGACAAAGTTTTACGCACATGGCGTGTTGGCTGTGTTGTCATAACTTTGTTGATTAGTGAATAAGAACTTGCAGGAAGGGTAGAGGATGTCTTAGGCATCCACACTTTATGCAACTTGCTGTTGTTATGGACAGAGGAGGAATGAGAACTACCCCTGCATGAAGTATGTCTTTATAGGCAGATTGGTCGAACTGGACGACCAAAGTCTTCTTCGTCGATCCGATGGATACAGCATCGTGTTGAGCAATTGCTTTCTCGTCAGAGGAAAAAATTATCCCTAGCAGAGTCGCCATCTTGTTTGGATAAACAAAGGTTTATTATGCAACTTTTGATCTGCTAAATTTGTATACAAAACACTATCAGAGATAATATGGACATGATAGGTTTTGAGTCCCCAGCAGAGTCGCCATCTTGTTTGGATAAACAAATATTTATATGAAACTTTTTCTTACAAACGAGAAAAGATAAAAGTACAAGTAATCCTATACGAGGATATTAAGTACAATAAAATAATTCTGGGAAGGTATTGCTATGGAAGTCTGATCTGCAGTCGATCACTTTGTTCCTTGGACTATACGATGATGAAGAAGTGTTGTAGAAGAAGCTTCAAACTTTCTTTGAACTGAAGGCAAAAGTCGGCAAAAGGAAAGTTGCAAGTAGGATCGAATTCCTGTTGCCAAAGTTATCAGCCAAAAAACTTATTCTCTTTTTTTCCTTCGACCAGGGGTCTCTATTTATAGAGATCAATCAAATAACTGCCTTGTTGGCGTAAAAGCCAAATAACTGTCTTGTTGACGTAAAAGGCCAAAATATGAAGAAGATTACCTCCTTTACGCTGCGGTTATGATAACTGCTACCCACGTTCCCATAGTCTTCTGAATCTGCGTATGACACATGTCCCTTTATAAGGTAACGCATATAACTGCTTCTCGAAGATCATGGCATGCAAGCCACGTAGGTAACCGCCCCTGCATAAAATGGTTGGCATAAAAGCCAAATAACTGTCTTGTTGGCGTAAAAGGCTAAACTGTAAAGAAGATTGCATCCTTTATGCTGCGATTATGACAACTGCTACCCACTTTCAAATAATTTTTTGAATCTGCATATGACACGTGTCCCTTTATAAGGTAATGCGTATAACTGCTTCTCGAAGATCATGGCATGCAAGCCACGTAGGTAACTGCCCCTGCGTAAAACTTGATAATTCATGAATAATAGATAACCAGTGTAAAATAGCCAATTATCCTTCACGACTGAGGTCTTGAGCGTAAAATAGCCTTATCAACATACCTTTGCAAATATAATCGAGTTGGCGTATTTCGAGGAGATAGCATACGGTGTACTCCTATAGTTGAAAATACCTTGGTTGGCATAAAATGTAAGGATGGTGATGTGAGCGTATTAGTCATAGTCTTAGTTTTCCCAGTCATGACAAATTTTAAAATTAGAATAAAATCTCGTGCATTAAATACAGAGATATGCCTCGAACTCTGTACAAGAAACAGCTTTTGATGTAGCATCTAATTTTATCTTATATTGAGCGTAAAAACTCATTTTTGTCAATGTAGAATAGGCAGCGCATTCAGAAGACTCCATTTTTCTTCTTTTGAATGCGTAAAAATGACTTGTATCAAAAATATGTTACTAAATGACAACCTGGATCTCTGTATAAAATTATTATCACAGTCGTCCTCTCGATCATCGTGTAATACTTTTGTCAGATGTCAGGTTCACTGATCTGATTGACAAATTTATCCGAAAAATACGAAGAGTTCCTCGTACAACTTTAAGCTACATTAAAAAAAATGTATTTTAAACTTTACGCAGGAAGGTATAGCAACCTTTTATGCCGAACAACCTTGAAGCTCTGTTTTACGCGGACAGCTTTGAAACTCTGCTTTATGCGGACAGCTTTGAAGCCTTATTTTACACCAAACAACCTTGAAGTTGTTTTACGCAGACAGCTCTGAAGCCCTATTTTACGCCAAACAGACTTAAAGCTATGTTTTACATGGACAGCTCCGAAGCCATATTTTATGACAAACAACCTTGAAGCTCTGTTTTATGCGGACAACTCTGAAGCCCTATTTTACGCCAAACAGCCTTGAAGCTCTATTTTATGCGGACAGCTCTGAAGCCCTATTTTACGCCAAACAGACTTGAAGCTCTATTTTACGCAGACAGCTCTGAAGCCATATTTTATGCCAAATAAACTTGAAGTTCTGTTTTGCGCAGACATCTCTGAAGCCTTATTTTATGCCAAACAGACTTGAAGCTCTGTTTTACGCGGACAGCTCTGAAGCCTTATTTTATGCCAAACAGACTTGAAGCTCTGTTTTACGCGGACAGCTTTGAAGCCATATTTTATGCCAAATAACCTTGAAGCTCTGTTTTACGCGGACAGCTCTGAAGCCCTATTTTATGCCAAACAGTCTTGAAGCTTTGTTTTACACGGACAGCTCTGAAGCCCTATTTTATGCTACATAACCTTGAAGCTCTATTTTATACGGACAGCTTTGAAGCTCTATTTTTTGCCAAACAGTCTTGAATCTCTGTTTTACGCAGACAGGGGTTTCATGTATATTGGGGGTTTTGACTGTAAAATACGCGTATAATTTCCCAGCATATTTTATGCTTCTACATGGGATATGGACTGTCATAGTATGGTGTTTAACTTCTGTCCTTGTTTGGTTGAAAAGTTGGGTCATTATGCTATGATGGAATATGGACCGAACTACGACACAGAAATCCTAGCTTGACCATACTCATGGGACGTACCTTATTTTGGGTGGTATGGTATTTTTTGTCCTTGTTTGGTGAAGGAGTGTCATATTATCCTAAAGATGGGGCACGCACCAATAATTTTTGGCTCTTGTACTATATGCTTAATCTAGTTTTTGTTTCTTTATTCGTACCTCTTTGTACTACTTTCTATTTGGGGTCTAACCCCACTAGTTTTGTATAGCCAGATTTAGAGCCAGTAGTAGAGGATCCAGCTTATCTCCCTTGCGATAATGTACACCAGACGGATGGTCGCTGAAGAGCATGAGTGGGTATCTTGATCACTGCTCGTCTTGTACATTCTACTCTTTTGGGCATTTAGCCATCGGCACTTGTTAGCCGGCTTGTATGGACATCAGTTCCTTTTTAAATAATTGTAATATAATCAGACTACAGCTGATCTTGGTTGTGTAACTATTGACATTCTGCTAGTATAATATTTTGATGGCTAAATCTCTAAAATATTTCGATGGAGCATTTGGGGTGCCATACGACTTTATCTTGCATGTTCTATGTTGTTGTTACTTGCTTGAATGATTAAGACATAGTTATTCTGAGACTATAGGAGACTTGATTGTAACATGCACCGCCTTGTCTTTCTACAGTCGTCACCGTCGTACGATATTCTATACCTTGTACGAGGGAGCTGACCATGTCTATCTTTATATTTCGGATACCTTGTATGAGGGAGCTGACCTCGTTCAGATGTTGTGTCGTCGGGTTACCCTCCGTGTACTTCGAGTTGACGAATTGGCGAATAAGAAATGCCTTATTGCTAGCCGTATTATTTTCACACAGCTAATGCAGCTTCTTCCATAATGCTTTTACCGAACACTCTATGGACACATAGTAAAATAACGAGTTATCCAACCATTGGCAGATGAATCCAACAGCCTTTCGATCCAGTCATTTTTAGTCTTCAACAGCTTTGTCCGATGGCTTTGTATTGTCGTCCTCCAATAGACTATGCAAATCCTTGTACCAGAGTAGATCCTCCATTATTAGCTTCCAAATTGCCCTATTTATCCCTGTGAGAGTGCTCGTATGTGTGTTGGTCTACTTCGTAGACATTATTGTACCTTCCCTCTCGAGAACCTGAGAGCTCTGATACCACTTGTTGGGATCAAAAGCGCCAATATCACGCTCTGATACCATTTGTTGGACGCACGGAAGCGTTGCCAACCCACCTGAGATAACCAACCAATCTAACGAACACCAAGCACTGTTAAAGACAACGTATATGACGGTGACTATGTCACCTGAACAAATCTTAATCTATATAATTGAAATAAAATTACAAGATTGACAAGAACCAATATTGAACCCTTTGCCCTAATAGGTTTAACCCGCTAACCATACTCAAAAAGAAAAGACAGAGATTATAATTGAAATCACTCACCAAACCCATAGATTTCCTTGATCGAAGGCGACAACACTTCAATCATATCTCCTCTTTTTTCTATCTTGGATGGCGAGTGCTAAGAGCAAAGTGTGACTTACTCTTGGACTTTCGTTGGACTAGCACCCCGAATCTCCAACTTGTACTATATTTTTTCTTTGTGCCTCCACCCTCACCTTATATAAATAGGATAAAAAATCCTATTTTAGGTTATAGGAATTCCTAAATAGGAAAATCTATTATCTAAAATAGGAAACACCAATTATGGATGTTCAAATATGGTTAGATTAAATATTTGATATAAATTTAAAATCTAATCAAATTAATGTAGATTTCTAAATCATATCAAATCAAATCTTTGACAATATTTGAAGTCCAAAATTTACTAAATCCAGGCTGGACTAAAACAATCCCCCCTCCAGTCTGATGAGAGGGTGTTGACCCCATGGCTCATGAACTGGACTCCATGTATGTCTTCCCGAACAGAGTTTCTGCTCTCCCATGCCATCGATCTCTGTTCCCCCGAGCTGCTTTGCATCTTCCTTCATCTCTAGCTCCTCGATCGTCATATAGATGCTAACTGCCATGCGTAGCACCTCCTGTACTACTGGGATCCTACTGACATCAATGACACAGACAAGACCGAAGTTGCCGACAATCAGCCTCACCACAAGTCTTGGTTGCCTGTCCCCGAATTTTGTCTTCCACCAAAATGTACAACCATTCCGACATGCTTCTTCACTCTTGACTGGTCCAACCAAGCGGACAGTGCGGTTCTTCTGGGATTCAGAATCATGAATCTGCCCACCTTCGTGTCTAACACTGAAGTTTTCCCATATACATGCATCCTCCAGCAGAACATCAGATACTATGCACGCCATCGATGACCCACAGCTCCCCGGAGCTGTGTGAATAAAGATGCACCCGCCTCAAATTGTGTTTGATTCACACCTTGATCTCCTCCCTGGCTTTGAACTACTAAAACCGATGTTGCTCCGTAAAGCTTTAGCAAACCACATGTTGCCAAAATTGGATTCATGGAACAACCCCACCTAGAGACCGACCAATTGTCATAGGACCGACAGACTGACCCTCAATCTTTGGCTCATCACTATTCATCCTTTTGTCTCAACAAACCTATTGGCCCATTCTATCTCAGTCAACTTGATTTTGATGATTAACTAAATCATGTTTCAATATGTCGCAATATGATACAACTGAAGACTCAACAATACTACGACGATTGCTGGTTGTACTATATCCTTTTATAATTTTTTATATAATCTTTCACTTTATTTTGAGTCTAGGACTGATGTACATTGAGTCGCACTGGCATACAGCCAAAGAGCGGATTGGCACAGCCTGTGGTGGTACGGGTTCTTTACGCATCCGCCCAGGTTCGAAAACTCTGAAGATAAAAAAGGCGAGCGATAGTTCAATTCCACTCAAATGAGCCTTCAACCTATCCACCATATATAAACCTAAACTAGCCATACATAAAACCAAAACCTTGCAAAATAAACCTACCAAACTCGGACAGAATTATGATCGAATTTTGACCGTACTCAGTCAGTGTATTTTAGAAATATGACTAGTTGTAAAAAAAATTGATTTTGTGGCCCCCAACGTTCAAAATTTTGATTATTCTACACCGAATTTTAGCCAAACTTGGTTTGGTAACAACCTATAAATAGGTATAGATTTTCCATATTTTAAATTATCCAGCTCACTATCTTCTCTTCATCTTTCTATATTCTAGTGAGCTATACCTTGAGCCTTTAATCTTTTCAACTCCAAGACTAACTGCCTAGCCTTCTAAGCGCCTAGTGTGATCTCACAAGACTTTTTGCCTTTAGCTTGTCACTCTCTCCTACTTTGTTTTGAGTCTAGAAGTCTATCAGGGTTGTAAGAGATTGGCTCAGTAAGTTTCCTCTCTCAAGCTGTGAAGTTGCAAGCCTTCAGATCAAAGCTTGTGATTCACTATTGGTGATTATAGTGGGTACGACTCCGAGCAAGAGTTCTCGATCTTGGACTAGTCCTCTCAGAGAAAAACTAGGATAAAATTATGGTGTTTGTGTTTTCTCTCTTACCATTATTAGTTTATATATTTGTCTTGCTCATTACTGTTTATAGTTAACTACCTTTACCTTGGATAAATTTTTAATTGGATAGATTATTTTACTACACTGTATTAACCCCCCTCTAGAGGTGCCATCACAGTCCTTGAGAACCGAATCCTTTGTAATCCTCAAAGTATCTCGAAGAGCCTCCTCAGCAACTTTTCGACGATCCACCTTTTGTCGAACACCCCTCAAGCCTACATCCGATGTCTGTGGCTTGCCTGTACAACTCAGCGACTTGAACCTGTACATGCCACGACATAAATCTCCTCAAGCCAGTTATTGAGAACATATCGTAAGCAACCAATCTTGTTCCCAAACAAACTATGACAACCATCATCCGTCAGCTTCCCCACTAAAACCAAGTTATAGCACGAACTTGGTACATATCGTACACCATTAAGTACAAGCTTCTCACCAAGTTCCATTGTCAAGTACACATTACCGATGCCTACAACTGCAGCTATCCCCTTATTTTCCAACTTTACACGTCCAAATATGCTGCCTGATATGACATAAAGATTCTCCTATATGGAGTGGCATGATACGATGCCTCCGTATCCATGACCCAATCGCCATCATGGCATATGCCATAAGGTTTCTCTGCATCGGTTGCTATAATGATGATATCTCCCAAATGTCGTGAGATTCTCATGTTCGTCCTTGCCTTTGGCCTTCTTAGCTTTGAGCTTCATGTAGTTCCTCTTGATATGACCCATTTCTCCATAGTGATAGCACCCTCCTTGTGGTCCACAGTCGTAAGATCCTAAGAACTCTCCTATATCCTCTCTTATGACTTTAGTCTTCCCTTCCCATTGGAAGCCACTAGAGAGGACTACTATGACGATTCAACTTACTTACGTCGGACCTCCTCATTCAAAAAAACTACTTTTGACAACTTCCATCGTGACAACTCCATCCGGTGCGGAGTTGCTCACCGACACCACCAACGTCTCCTAGTTTTTTGGTAGAGAACTCAAAAGCAGAAGGGCCTGAAGGTCATCATCAATCACTATCTTCATCGCAGATAGCTGATTGATGATACCCAGAACCTCGTTTAGATATTGTGCCACCGGGACACCCTCCGTGTACTTCGAGTTAACGAATTGGCGAATAAAAAATTCCTTGTTGCCAGTCGTCTTTCTTTCATATAGCGAATACAGCTTCTTCGATAATGCTTTTAACGAACTCTCTATGGACATATGGTGAAATACTGAGTCGTCCAGCTATTGACGAATAAATCCAATGACCTTTCGATCCAGTCATTTTCAGTCTTCAGCAGCTTTGTCCGATGGCTTTGTATTGCCGCCCTCCAATAGACCATGCAAATCCTTGTACCGGAGTAGATCATCCATCATTGGCTTTTAAACCGTCCAGTTTTCCCTTGTGAGGTTGATTATACGTATGTTTGTCTGCTCCGTAGACATGGTTGCACCTTCCCTCTCGAGAACCAGATAGTTCTGATACCACTTGTTAGGATCAGAAGTGCCAATACCACACTCTGATACAACTTGTTGGGCGCACGAAAGCATTGCCAACCACCTGAGATAACCAACTAATCTAACAAACACCAAGCACAGATAAAGATAACATATATAGTAGTGACTACGTCACCTGGACAAATCTCAATCAATATAACTCAGATAAAATTACAAGATTGACAAGAACCAATATTGAACCCTTTGAGCTAATAGGTTCAACCCCCTCACCACACTCAAGAAGAAAATAGAGATTGTGTTTGAAATCACTTACCAAACCCCGTAGATTTCATTGATCGAAGGTGACGACTCCTCAATTAGATCTTCTCATTCTTCTATCTTGGATGACAAGTCCTAAATACAAAGTGCGGCTTTCTCTTAGACTTCCTGTGGACTAGCACCCCGAATCTCCAACTTGTGCTATATTTTTTCTTTGTGCCTCCACCCTTACCTCATATAAATAGGATGAGAAATCCTAATTTAGGTCATAGAAATTCCTAAATAGGAAAATCCATTATCTAAAATAGAAAACACCATTTATGGACATCCAAATATGGTCAGATTAAATATTTGATACAAATTTAAAATATAATCAAATTAACGTAGATTTCTAAATCATATCAAATCAAATCTTTGACCATATTTGGACTCCAAAATTTACCAAATCTAGACCGGACTCCAACACCATCTAAGTAGTAATAAATGATATATTTTTATATATAAGCACACAGTGGTGATAAAGTCATTTTTTGACCCAAGAGAAGAGATAAGGCTAAGCCAATTATCCTAACCTAAGTGATAAGGAACTAAAAGATAAGGATAATGATAAGGATAAGAGATAAGGATATAAGAATTATCCACAATATTCTAAACACCACCAATAAATATAATAGATTTTATATTTTGTGAGATCATCCATCTTGAGTAAGGAAGAAGTAAAGAAAAAAAGGATTGTGTTAGAGAATAGTGTATTTTATCATGTTATAAGAGAGAGGGTATTGTCAATTGTACTCTCCTTATTTATAGAGAGAAATTGTTGTAATCCTTTTGCTATAATAAAATCCTTCTATATTTTCTCATTTCTACTTCAGATGTATTTGTGTGCTTCTTACCACAACTTTCTAACTTCGGTATCAGAGCACCAAGTTTGTAGTCATTTTTTTATGCTGCAATCAGATCCAGTTAGTGGAAAAAAGGCATCTTCAACAATGGCAATGAGGTACAAAATAGAAAAGTTCAATGGAAATAATCTCTCAATATGGAAAATGAGAATATATAAAAGCAGTTTTAAGAAAAAATAACTACTTGGCAGCAATTGGGGATAGGTTCGAGGAGATCACTGATGACAACAAATGGAACGAGATGGATGACAATGCTATTGCTAATCTGAATTTAGCACTTGCCTATGGAGTATTGTCAAGTGTGGCTGAGAAAAAAACATCAAAAGAGATATATGATAAACTAACAAAATTGTACGAGGCCAAATTATTACACAGCAAAATATTCTTGAAGATAATGCTTTACACCCTTCGGATGATAGAGTCAACTCCAATGACCGACCACATCAACACCTTCAACACTTCATTTTCAGATCTCCCAATAATGGGGCATGACAGAGAGACGGGTGAACGTGCTAAAATTCTAGTTCAAAGTCTACTTGATTCATATGGTCAACTCATCATCAATTTAACCAACAATATATAAGTTTTAGTTTTTGATGATATTGCAGCTACGGTTCTTGAGGAAGAAAGTCAGTGCAAGAGAAAACAAGATAGTCTGGGATGCTCATAGAAGGCTGAAGCTTTGACGATGACAAGAGGGAGTGTCATGACCTATACCAGAAAATTTGAACATGAGTCGTGGGTACGTCCAGCCTATGTCACAGTGTCGACGGTAGAACATTGTTTAGACCTCCACAATATAATAACAATCTCATATAGTTTATAATCCAATCTCCTCTATAAGAGGGCAAGAATATATAAACAGTTATAATAGTCAGATCACATCTACTAAAGGAAGATAATCACAAGAGATAATATATCGAATATAAAGTCTATAGTCTAGAGTTTAGGGAAAACAAAATCCAAGAAATCAAATCCAAATATAGTAAAAAACATATAGTCTACCAGAAAAAAAAATTCGAGCAAAATGCTATAGTATATAAAGCTACGCTAAGCTAGATCTGAATCAATCAAAAACTACGCTAAGATCGCTCCCAGATCCAGCTGAGTACCAGGATCATTCTCCACTAGTGTGTCCTCCAAATCATCTCCTAAAAAATATTATCCAATCAGAATAGAACGAGTACAAACATTGAGAGCAGTTCCAATACATGATAGAGACTATAAAATAGTAATAGAAATAAAATACATGATGAATAAGTAAAACTGAAATTATGGCATTGCAAGTAGTGTGAAACAAGTAAATACGAGCAAATAAGGCATATGTCAACTAATATGGAGCAAAACAAGAAAGACTGTACTATTTAAGTATTTTGAAATACTACTTTCCATATATGATCGGCTTAGGTGAATCACGGTATAACTAAGATACGACTCAATCATACGTGAAGCGTATGGTCAGCTATCCATACGATCTAACTACCAAATAGTATAAATAAGGTTTGACCATATCTAACTAGTACTCCCCCACCCCGACTAGTACAATGGATCTGAATTATGATACTTCACACGGTCTAAATATAAGCACGATGATCATGGTCTGTACAATATCATAAAAAGTAACATATCATGACTAGGAATCCATATAATACCAATCTGTGTAACAAGTGTGTCAGAAATTAAGTAAAACATCACTAAAAGATGCATTATAAAAGCTATCAAGTAATAAAAACTATCAGAGAATGTACTCGCCTGTGCTCCTGAGCTGGTAATACATGTCAGAATCTATATCGAAGTCCAAGTAACATATATTATGAGTTTACAATGTCAATATATGAGATAAAATCAATAACAATCATATTTACTTGGTTATTAGGTTTCTAGGTCAATTATAACTCAATTTGGATTTACACTAGGTAGGTTATAATTAATTCACTATTACCTAATAGGATACACTAGACTCATACTGATATTCCAGTGATACCCTTGTCCTTGACACATACCCAAGATATTCTAGTATCCCCCAAATATATACTCAAGACACAATAGGATACTCACTACAATCTACGTATTCATATATCTATATATATAGTATAAAATCATTTAACCTATTTCAAGAATACCCAACCTAGAATACCTTACCTAGTAATCTGTCTAACAACTCAACGGCTCTCTGAATTGCTGAGCCCACACTTACCTATATCACATAATTCCCTCGTACACCTATACACTTTACTAAGTCACCTTACTTACCAACACATAGAGACTGGATAACAATGATACAACTTCCTGTCACACTTTGACATACTTCTAGATCATTTCCTACCTACGAGTAAGGGTGTTTCCTAATCATTTCTATTATTTTTAACACACATAAACTGTGGGCTTTCCCTACACTATTGTACAAACACAAATTATGCACTGACCTACCCTGCACACCATAAAATAACATCTATGTTGTGCACACTGTTGTACACATAACTCAAACTGGGCAGTGGGAATAATCCAACACCTACATAAAGCTCCTGCACTTCCTGATACTCATTCTAAACCAGTGAACTACCAAGTTTACACAGAGACTGCAGCTCTGTGCTGCTACTACACAAATTTCTGCAGTGTTCCCATGTACACACTGCTGCTACTCGTGCAGCATAATACAGTTGATGCTGCTATTCTAGACTTACACTGCTTCTGCTGCCCTTGACAACTCCCTAAACACTGATGTTTGCAGTGTGGAATGGCACCACAGAAGCTGTTTAAATTCAAACCCTGCTGCATGTAGGCTACTCCAAACCCAAATGCTGTCAGCTATGCCCTGCAGGAAATACAGTTTCCCTAACTGCACACTCACTCCACAGACCACTCCTCACTGAACACTGATAATAACACACACTCTGGTAAAGGTAAAATACTGATACATGTACAAATCATGCTCTGATACACCTAGAAGTAGCTCGACACTTCTCTACATTATACACTCTAGATGCTCACTGACACGTACCAATGCATATACACTCAAAAGCTGCACATATCCAATTTGATACATATCTCAATAAATACTTAAACTCAATGATACCAAATTCTAATAATACCAAGCTATATGATACCAATATCAATCCTTGATACACAAGTCTCTACACTAACACATCTCTTAGAAACACATAGCTCACTTCATCATACTCCCAAGTATCAAACACAAATAGAATACTGAACTTTCCATTGATACACAATACAAAACTATGATACTCAATGGAATACAACACATAACCAAATCTATATGAATATATATCTAAAATATGCATGTTGACACTGATACAAACACCTAGGAATCACTAATTCCTATATTACTCTTCACATGAATTTTATATAGCAATTGACAATCAAACTTAAAGGTTATATAACTAAATTATATATTCTACCTAATTTAGAACTTATGAACATAATATGTATAAGAGCGATTAATCTAACCATGCGTATCCTAAAGTATCTCGACACAAACACTACCTATCCTATTTAGTACACGAGGACACAAGCTCATACTTAAATTAGACTCAAAATTCCTTTGGGGATGCAACACAAACACTTGGTGGACATAAATTCATAATTATTCCAAATTTACTATTTTATAACCTAGACCTACTAGAAATTGGTCCTCTATAACCTAATTCAACTCCAAGAGAGTTAGATCTAACTATTAGGGGTCTCCTACTAGATTTAGCTATAATTTTACCCTAGAAATTGGAAAACGTATAGTTTACCTATTGGAAGTAGATACCCTTTGTGGATCTACGAATTTAGGACACGAAGAAGACAAATTGGACATGATCCTCCTTACTTGTGCTCCTCCCAAGCTCCTCTTGTGCTCCCAAGATCTAACTCTCCATTGGAAGAAGTTTGGAGAAGGAATGGCTTGATTTGGAGTGGTGGAAGAGAAATGAGGGTTTGGAAAACGGATGGAGAAGTAAAGAAGATGACTTGAGGAAGAAGATATTGTGGAGGGAAAATGAAATGAGAAGGGAGGGGAATTAGGTCCGGCCACAATAGGGGTTAGGCGTTGATGGAAAATTAAAAATTTGCCATTCCCCTCTCCCACTTCAAATTCTAGATCTAATAGAAAATGAATAATATTGGTTATGATGGAATCTAATTAGTTAGAAAAGAATATTCTATTCATGACTAAGATATAATTAAGCACTAAACCAAAATAAATTTAAGGAATGACTATGTTAGAAAGAATTGATTGGTCATGCAAAAAGATGGTAACTTATATTATTAAAAGTTTCAAATAAAGAAAGATTTATTAATACGAAAGAAAATATAAAAAAGGAAAAGGATAAATATGGCTCGAGGTAGGAATAGTCTTATGGAGTCATGGCTCGGCCTTGAATCCTCTAAAAAGTTATAAATTTTAAGGTAGGCACCAGTACAACAAGGAGATAGACAAACGAGAGATTATATGTTACCTCTCAAGATAAACAGAATCCTGAAATCCTTCATACTATGAAGGATATAATGAAGACATAGAAGATTAGAGATAACCAGGAAATACAATCAAGTACAACAGTTCATAAAGAGTTTCCTATAAATCGTCCGGAATATAAATAAGAAGCCTATAACTATCTCTATTTTAAGTTCTAGGAGAAGGAATATGGAGTACTTAAATAGATGCAGCCTCCTAGGGTTCTAATTTATATACTAGTAAATGGTAGAAGGTACGATTAGTGAAGCATGGCTAGGACGTGTCTTTTGGCAACCAATACTGATATCAAACGACCAAGCTTATCTCAAAGAAAACTCTTTTTGTACTATTTGGGTTATATTAAATTAATTAGTTTAGTTTAGATTAGATTATCTAACTATTGGGTGTTTCCTACTAGATCTAATTAGAATTTCAATATAGGATTCTAGGGAAAGCGAGAATTACCTATTTGTATTATATATCTAGTTATCTAATCTATCCCAGAATAATATCTATATGTATCTATATTTATACCTTATTTATATTTACATATAACTATTGGTATCATAATACCTTAATACTAGTATCTTAAACTCCAACTCTAAATGCCTTGATACCTTTACTTTACCTTAATATCTTAATATCTTACCCTTTGATACTTATCCAAGGTATTTGCGTATCTCATTGATACTCACAAACCTAAGATACTTAGTTATACATATATCTAATACCACTTGATACTAGGATACTCATATCTAAATGCCCATGGAACTAACCTATGGGTACTTAACATTTGACTGATCTCAACACTGATACTCTCTGATACATGATATCTCATACCCAGGTTAACACACCAACCAACTGCTCACTGATGTAGACACTCCTATACCTAGACACTTATCCTACAGGAACTGGACAAGTTCCTAGACTTTACTACTAGCTGCACAATATGTTTTCTGTGCACTAGAACCCTTGCACACTCTATCTACATTGATACATTATACTACAAAACTTGTAGCATACTAATAGTAAACTGGGACACGTATCCAGTACTCACTGACACACACATGTAGATTTCTAATGTGGGTCACACACAGTTACACTTTAACAAACACCTACCTGTACACTGAGTAGTGTACTCTTACCCACACAATATTATATTCGCCGCAGTCTCTTATCCCCTTAATACACACTGCTAAACTCTCTACCCTAACACAAAGAATTCTGTGCATTCAGATGCTGACAAATGAGACTTACCAATACTCCACATATAGACACATATGATCTTATCCCATGGTTTTTTTTACTATTACATTCTTTACTGCCTTAGCATCTGCACCCGCAGATCTCACACTGCACTAAGTTGCTGCAGATCCTCCCCTAAATCCAGATACTCTTACTCCACATGTATCTACTTGATGACATGCACAAACACAAAATATGCAATAAAGACACTTACTAATACTCCAGGACATTCTTGTACTCACTGATACTCTCATTCACTTATGCACATAAAGTTAAAGGATCTAAGAAAACTATAGAGGGGGTGAATATAGTTCTTGTTACTAATTACCAAATAAAAGTAGGAATATGACTAAGTTAATTATCAACTACTAATTATGCAAGAAATAAAATAAGTATGCACAAAAATTAATAGAACTTGAGAGAAAATAGAGAAAATAAGATCAACCAGATGACACTAAGAATTTATATTAGTTTTCTTCTGAGAGGACTAGTCAAGTTTCGAGAACTCTTGCTCGAAGTTGAATCCACTATCAACTAAAATGAAATCTTTGATCCGAAGACTTACAACTTATTATAACTCATGCTTTGATCCGAAGAGCATGCTGACTTTAATTATACTTCTTGAAAAGAAGTCGATCTTGGAATTTTGTAAGCTTTGTATAACTCAAACAACTTCTAACTGATTCGAACTTGGGACTTAGAAAACTCAGAAGTTGTTGCTTTGGAGATGAAGAAGATGATTGCTCAGATAGAGATATGAAATTAAATGGCTTGATGATTGAATAAATTGATTAAAAATGGAGAGAAGTAGAGCTCTATTTATAGGGTGCTGGGGGAACCGAGTTCGGGCAAAGCTTGGTCTCAACCGTTCATAAATTTGAACGTTAAGCTCATAGTCAGGTGGATGACCAAGTTTTTAGGGATGACCAAATCATGCTACCCGAGTTCGGCCCGAATTTGGTTTGGCCTTGTCCAAAATATTGTGGGAAGTTTATGGGTTATATGGACTTTGGACATTTGAGTATGGATTTAGGTTTTAGGCTGTTTAAAGTGGACTGAGTGATGTAATGGTTGAGCCTCTATTTTCCAAGTGTGACTTGATGTATATCATTTCCTAGACTCAATAAAAATAAAAAATACAGACTCAAAATAACTGTCTTGAATCCAAGTAGTTGTTTGACTTTCGTGATGTAACCGTGATGTAGCGATCTTCAGTGTGTGTGCCGTATTTGTTCGCTATTAAAATTGATTACTTTAATAACAAATATAAGAAAGTAAAAAGATGTCCTAAAAAGATAACCTAAGTACAAATTTTTATTCTTGGGCATGACGATGGACAAAGAACACTATGGAGGCTCCTTTACTCCGTTGATAATTCGACACGTGAGTAAGGGGTTCTTTCTTCTCTTCTCTCTCTCTCTCTCTCTCTCTCTCTTGAGCTTGGGTGCATGTACGCAGCTCTCTGGGAGGGTATGATCTCTCTTCGAAGCAAAAAAAAGTTGACCTTTGGGACATCCAAGTTGCTCATATTTATAGCCATCATGTTGATGGGTTATAGGTGCCATATATGCCTCTGTTTGTCGCCGCATAAGGATCTTTCAACAGAATGTGGTTACAACTGTAGCCGTATGCCATGGACAGATTGTCACGTGGTCTTGGTCGAGATATCCTCTTGAAAAGATCTCGGAGTTATTTTTAATCCGTTGTGTGCATGACTTGGTCAGCTGGACACATAGTCAGCACCAACCGCGCGAAGATCTCTTCATTTATAACAGGAAGATCTTGTGAGTTGGAGGCCACATAGCAACTTGGCCACATGTGTCTTTCTGTGGCCGCATAGCATCATAACTGCACACACACTCTCGTTGGGCCTTGGTTGAATAGACACTTTGGCCGTATGGTATTGCGGCCGCATGCAACCTTTCGTCGGGCTTTGGTCGAATGAATATTTAAGCCGCATGGTGACGAGGCGTATGGGTCTTGTAGCCGCATATGTAGGACACGTGGCAAGGAATATTTGTCGAAGAAATTAACGTGCTAATGTGACTTGCTATCTTTTCCTGAGCAGTCATCTTTACGAGTCTCAAAGCATCTCAGAGTGATGAGTGATGTGTCTGAGCTTCTGAAAGATATCAAAATCTATGTCAGGGGAGTTTTATGCGGCCTTCCTGCTCTATGGTTGTTCAGGCCACATATAGTATACTATGTGGCTTCTTTGTGACTTGGTTGATCTGTTCGCATATGACTTTTGTGCCTTGGTTGTTCTGTTAAGGGGGCATGGCCTTTATGCAGCCTACATAATTTTTATGCTTCTACAAGACCCCCTATAAAGTTTCCAAAATTGGCCATTTTGAAATACTTTGAATAAGAAGCATGGTTGAGTTTTGGCCAAATATGAGCGACATGCCACATAGTCGATCCTATCAGACTGTCGGATCATTAAATGAGTGGATTTGCTCAATCTTTTAAATAGATCTCTCTGAATTCTGATCTATCCCTTGGCATGGGGCTCTGGGCATCAGTTTCCAAGAAGATTAGGGTGGATCACGAGAATTGAGGTGTCAGGTTCATCCTCATTAACCGTTGGATTTATTGTCTCTATCTCCCCACCTATTGTTGAAGCATATAAATAGGCGGCTAAGAGAGATAGAACTTTATCCGTTCACTTCCATTTCCCTTTTTTCTTGTGGGGGATGACGAAGGCTGTGACTCTCCTCGCTGAAGAGTTTACCAGGGGCGGTCTCAATCCGTGGCCTCCTGATCTGGATATTTTACTTGGAGGTAGGGTAGTACCTTACTTCTCATACTGGGCTATGAAGGACACAGAGGCACTAGTACACTGTCCTGCTGTAGGGGTGTGTGTAAACCCTTTATAAGTTCTGCAGCATGGATGGAGACTGATCTTGGACATGTGCAGGCCTCTTCACAGAGCTCTTGTCGTATGGATGAGCGCTCTCCTGTAACATGTGCGTTAAACTTTGGTGTGGTCGCATGGGTGAGGAATCATCTACTACATGTGCGCAGAGCTTATCTCTGGCTTGTCTGTATGGATGATATCTCCTCTTGCTCATGCGTGCAGACTCGGTCGTACGTCACAGCGGCTGGGCAGCTGTATGCGGCAGTTGTGTCTTTATGCGATCTTCGCTGAGACTGATGCAAGTATTCTTTTTTTAGGTTCTGTCCTCGCTTATAATGCTTGTGATAGAGCATGGAAGAATATCATAACACCTATCTTTCGAAGAGAATATTACCCTTATGTGGCGGTTCCTCGTGAGGAACTAATCCAGGAGACAAGGATGGTTCGCCGAGGACTGATCCCGGAGACGAGGACTGTTCGGCAAGGATTGATCCAAAAGACGAGGATAAACATCCTACATCACGCGTCGAGCCGTCTTTGTTTATGCAGTGTGCTAGCTGCATTTTTTCCTCTATGCGGCTTGCTCCCGGCTGGGGGCTTGTGGTGGTGATGACAGGATTTAGATTAATTATCGTTCCAGTCATCGGTCTTTTCGCCTAGTTGTAGAGCATCTTCTCCTGCTCTTCCCTTGCTATACATCAGTATGGGTTCTTTTCCATATACTGTGGTTTATATTGTCGAGTGGTGAGCCAAAAAGAATTGAGCTCTACTTGTGGGCCCGTTTGTATCCGTGGCAGAAATAACATAGTGGCACCTTTAATGGAAGAGGTTCTTGTCGGCAAGGACTCATGGAAACCCTTAAAAGGGATTTCCATCATATGTACTCCAGACCTTGAATATTAATAAAAATTCTTAAAATATAACGGATTTCCATCATATGTACTCGTGATCTTGAATAAATATTTCTCCTTTTTTGGAACTTCCTCCTATATTTGTCGTGTTGTATATATTTTTTTGGAAATCATGCCATAGAAAACTTTAGTAAAATACCGTAGTTTGTTGAGGACATCCTGCTGGGAGATCTTTGGGGGACTTAGTACTTCTTGCACAGGAGAGTAAAAGTAATAAGTTCGAAACGGTCCTTGCCAGAGGTAGTGGCAAGTTTGGTGGACTTAACACCATTGGTGCATTTAAATTTAAGAGCAGGTGATAAGTTGAGATGACCACTAGTGATAGTGTTATAGGGAGAGGTTTGGTCAAAGGTCACTTGGATATGCAAACTCTACGGGAAGGATGTAAGGACGATAGCTCAGAGGTGGCGTAGACGTAAACTAATCAATAGCCATACCGAGAGGTTATGTACGATCCTAATATTTTTGTGGAAGGAGAAGGAAGTGCGCCCGAGGTATTATGGACGTGGTTGTTTGCTTCCATTGAGAAAATCCTACTAGGATCTTTGGTGGACTTATTACTTTTTACGCACTAGGGTGCAAGTAATAAGTTCAAAAATAATCCTTATCAGAGGTAATGTAGACGTGATAGGTTTTGTGGATCCATTACTTTTTGCGCATGTTAGTGCATGTAATAGGTTTGAGATAAGCCCTGCCAGAGGTATATGGACGTGACTCTTTTTGTGGAAGAAGAAAGAAACGCGCCAGAGGTAGTATGGACGTAGTTATTTGCTTCCATTGAGAAAATTCTACTAGGAGATCTTTGGTGGACTTATTACTTTTTGCGCACTAGGGTGCAAGTAATAAGTTTTAAAACAATCCCTATCAGAGGTAATATGGATGTGATAGGTTTTGTGGACCCATTACTTTTTGTGCATGTTAGTATAAGTAATGGGTTTGAGACAAGCCCTGCTAGAGGTGATATGGATGTGGCAGTTTTTGTGGAAGGAGAAGAAAGCACGCCAGAGGTAGTATGGACGTGGTTGTTTGCTTCCATTAAAAAAATTCTACTGGAGGATCTTTGGTGGACTTATTACTTTTTGCGTACTAGGGTGCAAGTAATAAGTTTGAAAATAATCCCTATCAGAGGTAATGTGGACATGATAGGTTTTGTGGACCCATTACTTTTTGTGCATGTTAGTAAAAGTAATAGGTTTGAGATAAGCCCTGCAAGAGATGATATGGACATGGCAGTTTTTATGAACATAACACCGCTGGTGTACCTTGGTAAGTACGAGTGATAAGTGGGGATGACAACCAATATTAAAGGTAATATAGACGTGATGGTCGATAGCCAAGATCCGGGACGTTTGCTCAGAGGTAATATGGACGTGGCAAACTCAGTCAGGAAGAAATATTAGGATATTAGTTCAGAGGTAATATGGACGTGAACTAATGTCCGAAAAACTCACTAAGGAGTGATTTGTTGGGTGTGGTCTATCCGAAAATGAAGATAGACTTGAGGATTGCTCCGCTGGAGAGATTGTTAGGATGATAGCTAAGAGGTAAATATGAATATGGCTAGCATCTAACAGGACTGGTTTGAGTGGTCACTGCGGGAGTGCGCAAGAGGACTGCTCCATTGGGGTGACTTTAAGGATCCATCATCTGTTGCATATCCAGGACTCATGAATACAAATAATGGCTTAATAAAAAAGGGGATATGTTGTTCATAGTAAATCGCAAGGGATGAAGAACCAAGAGTGTAGAGATATACATCTTGATTATTCGGCTGATGATGAGGAGAGTACAAGTCAAGTTTAGATGTAGTATTTTCTCAGGAACTTCTCATTGATAGGCATCATGAGCAAGTAGTCGTTGGATTTTACGAGTCAGTAGGCGTCATTGGAGAATACCGATTCTACGACGAACAGAACTTCCCATTTGGGTTAGTATTTGTCGACCGTCTTATAGGTCATAACCATCAATCTTCTCACGGTAAGAACGAGATTACCCACTTGCTAGGTGTCACACCCTGATCTCCCGCAGGCTAAATTGGCCGTCCCCGCTAGGCGAGAATGACCACGCCAGCGCTCCCACGGAACGATCTCTTTGACCCATCTGGGCGTGATGCCGCACGAACGTGAGCCACGCCCGTGCAAGGCCGTAGCTCATTGGCTGGTGGTAAGAGTTCTAAGCCACAGAGTCGCAAAGATTGTCCGAGTGCAACGGAGTCATGAACGCATAGGCGATCGGTAACAAGTTTACTGAGTCGACAATAAAGGAAGCATTGAATAACAAAGTTGAAGTAAAACAACTTTATTGATATAAACAAGTGTTACAGGCGGCGCTTGGTCGAGATTAAATTTTGCTCAGATCTCTCTCTCTCTGAAATAATAAAAGTGTGCCAAGTGGCTATAATTATGGAATGATTGTACTGGCGATGTTCAGGCGATATTCGGGCAATATTCAAGCGATGTTCCAACATTATGTCTTGTATATGTGCTTCTATTCCTGACACAATGCTCCAAGGCTTCAGAGTGAACTCCTGTCCTTAGCACGCACGAAGGAGGCATTCGCACCGAACGAGATTCTTCCGCACCCTACAAACGATCTGGTGGGTTATTAGTATATTGAATGCACTAGTGGGGAGGCTACCCGCCCGCTCGACAAATCCAAATACGTAATATAGGTTCCGTGCACCAACTATTATATTGTCTTTCTAGTTGCCTTAGGATCAGTTTTATGGCATATTGAATAACCTAACTCGTGTGGTAGTGCGCCGTGCGACATGAGAGAAAACACGGCTAGACTTACCAACTTACCATTTGACCTTCCCTGTCCAAGGCAAACAAGTTAATTGGAGGACGAGCATTCATAATGAAACAAAGGCAATAGCATATGCAAACACGAATGTTATTATATTATAATCGTTCAGGTGTTCAGTTATTCATGATGCAATGCAATGACTCGCATGCGGATAGTCGCTAAGAGAGGATGACTTATCTATATGAACAATTGTCGCTGGCATAGCCATAAAGGACACTAGTCAGTGGCGAGAATGGTATGCAGTGAAAGAACAATGAGCGCTACAAGCCATCTCATCTACTATAATAGACTATATAATAGAGTTCCATCCAGATCGGATCGGTGCCAGTGTCCCAGTAATCGTCTGTAGGAACTGAGACCTTTTGCACAAGTTGTTCGCGACTCACAGTCTCTAGGGTTATCCAATTTCACATCTTTCACAAGACAATCTATAACATGAGTACAATCCATAATTTCCACTCTGAACGAGTATTGCTCCACTATTGCTCCATGAGCTGGAATTCTTGGCTTTGTTTGATAGGATTCTCGTTCAGAGGTAAACTTGATGTGATTCCAGTTCAATATTCATTTTGCCTTGATGCATGCCCCTTGTTCGAGGATTACCTTGGTGACCTAACGGTCCCGAATACTTGCAGGTTCAATTGCATAGAAGAGCTATTTGATAGTCTCCTAGCTAACTAGAATGCATGCACAATATGAATAACGTTAGATATTTGTAAGCCAGCAAGCATGCATTTCTAAGGAACTTAAGCAAATAAGTTGGCTCGGGCCCGAAGGTAAGCCGAGAGGTAAAACCGTAAGGGACTTTCCGAGCGACATTACCTAGGGTAGCATGCGAGAGTCTGAATATAAGCAATATTTTATTTCCATGTTCAAGCACAAGCAATACAAGTTAGGATTATTCTCTTAGCTAGGTGCGTTGGATTCTTATTAGTATGCAGGGATGATTCACCTAGCGACTTGTATGTAGTATTCTATATTTTAAGTGTGCTAGCTAAGCAAAGATAAGTTTATCGTAGCCACCCACCTTAGCGATGATTTGCCTCGGTTGAGCGATACGTCAAGCGAGCCTCTGAAAGCCTAAGCCAAACTTTATAGGGATAAGTCTGGATATCCTTTCCCTCAAATGAGTACTCTTGCTTGAGCAAAGTGGGTCGGGGCATTGTATTTTTTGCCGATTGAATCGGCAGTCCGCTTGAACGGAATGGGGTATTACATCATCCACCACTCAGAAAAAGTCTCGTCCTCGAGACTTCCTGAGGGCAGACAGTACGTTTCAATCAATTTTGATTTAATGATATAAGGCTGAGGCAAACCTATATAAGTCAATATACTTATTCAGGTGGATATTTACTTGCACTAGCATCGAGATTGATATATCGCTAGTCTGGATCGTGCGCATATTCAAAGTGCACTTCTAGCATGAGCACTCCAACCAACTTAGCGATAACAAAATCTTAGCACTCAAGTTTCACATTCTACTTGAGTCTTGGATCATGCACAAGTTCAAGGCGTCCTCAAACATATACATTCAACCAAACTTAGAGATAGTAAAATCCGACAAGTTACTTGCAAAAATCTCAAGGGTCTACACAGGTCAGCACAAAGGCCCTTTGCATCATAATTTTATACAAGCATTCACATTATTCTAATTCTCTTTTTGAAAGTATTTAGACTCATTATTGGAACATTCTATTTGGGATATTTGAGAGAGAGCGTGCATATAACCCACGAACGAGCTTTTAAAACTGAGATAATCAAAATAAAGTCCAAAGGAGTATAAGCCAAGCTCTGATACCAGTCTGTCATGCCCCGATCTGCCGCAGGCTAAATTGGCCATCCCTGCTAGGCGAGAATGACCACGCCAGCGCTTCCGTAGAACGATCGCTTTGACCCATCCGGGCATGATACTGCATGAGCGTGAGCCAAGCCCGTGCAAGGCCGTGGTTCTTTGGCTGGCGGTAAGAGTTTTAAGCCACAGAGTCGCAAAGATTGTTCGAGTGCAGCGGAGTCATGAATGCATAGGCGATCGGTAACAAGTTTACTTAGTCAACAATAGTAGAAGCATTGAATAACACAGTTGAAGTAAAACAACTTTATTGATATAAACAAGTGTTATAGGTGGCGCTTGGTCGAGATTATAATTCGCTCAGATTGCTCTCTCTGAAACAGTAAAAGCGTGCTAAGTGGCTATAATTGTGGAATAATTATACAGGCGATGTTCAGGCGATATTCAGGCGATGTTCAGGCGATGTTCCAATATTATGTCTTGTATATGTGCTTCTGTTCCGGACGCAACGCTCCAAGGTTTCAGAGTAAACTCCTGGCCTTAGCACGTACGAAGGAGACATCTGCACCGAACAAGGTTCTCCCGTACCCTGTAAACGATCTGGTGGGTTATCTGTACATTGAATGCACTGGTGGGGAGGCTACTCGCCCGCTCGACAAATCCAAACACGTAATATAGGTTCCGTGCACAAACTATTATGTTGTCTTTCTAATTGTCTTAGGATCAGTTTTATGGCATATTGAATAACCTAACTCGTGTGGCAGTACGCCATACGATATGAGAGGAAATACAACGAGACTTACCAACTTACCATTTGACCTTCCCTGTCCAAGGAAAACAAGTTAATTGGAGCACGAGCATTCATAATGAAACAAAGGCAATAGCATATACAAACACGAGTGTTGTTATATCATAATCATTCAGGTGTTCAGTTGTTCACGATGCAATACAATGACTCGCACACGGATAGCCGCTAAGCGAGGATGACTTATCTATATGAATAATTGTCACTGGCATAGCCATAAAGGATACTAGTCAGTAGAGAGAATGGTATACAGCGAAAGAACAATGAGCGCTACAAGCCATCTCGTCCACTACAATAGACTATACAATAGAGTTTTGTCCGGATCGGATTGGTGCCAGTGCCCCAGCAACCGTTCGCAGGAACTGAGACCTTGTGCACAAGTTGTCCACGACATGCAGTCTCTAGGGTTATCCAATTTTACATCTTTCACAAGATAATCCATAATAAGAGTACAATCTATAATTTTTGCTCTGAACAAGTATTGCTCCACGAGCTGGGATTCTTGGCTTTGCTTGATAGGATTCTCGTTTAGAGGTAAACTTGAGATGATTCCAGTTAAATATTCAGTTTGCCTTGATGCATGCCCCTGGTTCGGGGATTACCTTGGTGACCTAACGGTCCCGGATGCTTGTAGGTTCAATTGCACAAAAGAGTTATTTGATAGTCTCCTGGCTAACTAGAATGCATGCACAATATGAATAACGTTAGACATTTATAAGCCAGCAAGCATGCGTTTCTAAGGAACTTAAGCAAATACGTTGGCTCAGGCCCGAAGGTAAGCCGAGAGGTAAAATCGTAAGGGACTTTCCGAGAGATATTACCCAGGGTATCATGCGAGAGTCTGAATATAAGCAATATTTTATTTTCATGTTCTAGCACAAGCAATACAAGTTGGGGTTATTCCCTTAGCTAGGTGCGTTGGATTCTTATTAGCATGCAGGGGGTGATTCACCTAGCAACTAGCATGTAGCATTCCATATTTTATGTGTGTTGGCTAAGCAAAGACAAGTTCATCGTAGCCACCCAACTTAGCGATGATTCACCTCGGTTGAGCGATACAACAAGCGAGCCTCTAAAAGCCTAAGCCAAACTTTTGTATGGACAAGTCTGGATATCCTTTACCTCAAACGAGTGTTCTCGCCTGAGCAAAGTGGGTCGGGATATTGTACTTTTTGCCGATTGAATCGACAGTCCGGTTGAATAGGACGGGGTATTACACTAGGTACTCTTCTTCACCCATTTGTTGAAGGCTCCAGAGAGACGTGATTGGTATAACTCAATTCATTATTTGAGCTAAGAGATATTTTTTGTCGAGTTCTTCTAACTCTTGTAGCCGTCGATGGTGGTTGTCGTCGACTGTTAATTGGTTGGAGAGAGCCACTCGGAGTGAAAGAATTTGAATTTTGAGTAAGAGGACCACTTCGCTTCCGTACACAAGAGAAAAAGGCATATTTCTAGTAGTTGTCTGGACCGTTGTACGGTAGGCCCAGAGACATTCATCCAGCTTCTCATTCCAGTCGTATTTATTGGAAGACATAATTTTTGAGAAGTTTTATGATATCTTATTGAAGGCTTCTGCCAGACCATTCACTACTGGGTTATAGGCAGTCGATGCTACATTCTGAATCTAATATTTTTACAGAACCAGTAGAACACATGGCTTACAAAATATGAACCATTGTCATGGATGATCCTTCGTGGCAAGCCAAAGCGGTATATGACGTGATGCTTGATGAAGCTGATCATGTCAGTCGTCTTGACTTCTGCGAGTAGTACAATTTTTACCCATTTGGAGAAGTAGTCGATGATGGCAAGGATGAACCGATATTCCTTGGATGAATGTGGACTAATCAGCCCAATGATATTAATACCCCAGGCTTTGAACGGCCAGGACGCAACAGTCGAGTGTAGGAACTCCGAGGGTTGGTAGATGAAGTCTGCGTGGATTTGACACGTCTGATATTTCCTCACATAATCAATGGCCTCTGCTACCATCATCGGCAAGTAATAACCCATTTTCTGAAGCCGGTCCTGTAGCTTTGGATTGAGTTGGTGTGCGCCGTAGACATCGTCGTGAGCTTAGCGGAGGGCCTTCTTTGCTTCTATATTCGATAAGCATCATAACAGAAGGCTGTCGTAGGACCAATGGTACAATATTTTGGTAGCTGTATTATGATATAATCGAAGGAAACGTCTTCTGATCGATTTAGTTTCCTTTGGGTTCTTAGAAAGAATTCCATAGATCGCGTAGTCAATGAATGGAAGCCTCCATTCCAGGATATTAGTGTGTACTTCTACCGCATAGCTCAGACACATACAGAAGTTATTCTTGGGGCATACCAGCTCTCAATCAATCACTATGATTAGTTGATGGGTATTGTCTAGAACTGTCAAGATGGCACCGAGGCCGGACAGGGCACCAGCCTCGACGTTCTGCAGCCGAGGGACATACTCAATGAAGAACCCTCGAAGGTTTGAGATAATGCCAAGTATAGTTTGGTGGTATAGAATCAGGTCTTTGTGTCGGACTTCTTACTTACCCCGGACCTAAATGACTATTAATTTAGAGTCACCATAGGCCTCCAAATACTCCACTCCTACTTGTTTGGTGAGTTGGAGCCCAATGACCAAGGTGTTATACTCTGCCATATTATTGGAGCACGGGTTTATGAAAGAGTAGGCACGGTTGATGACTAGACCGTATGGGAAGATTAGCACTATTCTGACCCTGTAATCATCCTTGGGCCCTCTTCTTGAAGCACCATCAAAGAACATTCGCCAAACAACCTCGCATGAAGTCACATTTGAGTCCGTCACTTCGTTTGGAATCTCGTCGTAAAGTTTTGAGGTTTCTGCCATCGGATGGGCCGCTCGGAAGTCGGCTAATGCTTGACCCTTCATGGCTTTCTATGGAACAAATACTATATCGTATGAGGATAGTAGTATTGCCCAGGTAGCCAAATGGGAATTGAGCACCCTTGGTTTGGTCATGAGGACTCTCAAAGGATTGACTCACGTGATCACGTAAATAGTTTATCCAGCCACGTAGTGCCAAGTCTTCTGGATAAAAAATATAAGAGCAAGGCATTCCTTCTCAACGGGGGTGTACATGTGCTCTATGTCAACAATTATCCGGCTAAGATAATATATGGCCTGTTCGTAGCTTGCATCACTATTCTGGGCTAATAGAACACCGAGAGAGTAGTCTATTGCACGCACATAGAGCAGGAAAGGCTTTCCTACAACTAGGACGACCAGTACTGGAGGGTTTGATAGGTATTCTTTGATGTCGTTGAAGGCACGCTGACATTCTTTATTCCAGACAAAGGAGACACCTTTCTTCATGAGTTGGGTGAATGACCGACAACGCTCAAAAATGTTTGATATACCTCTTGATGTATACAAGTCTTCCTTGAAGGGGAGTTCCCAGAGGTTCTTTGACAGGTTTATCTCAAGGATTGCTTTAGTTTTGTCGGGGTCTATGTTAATACCATAAGAAGTGATGATAAAGTACAAGAATTTGTTGTTGGAGACTCCCGGGAAGGATTTGGTAGGGTTCATCTTGAGCTGGTGCATACGCATGAGATCAAATACAGTCTTTAAGTTCCTGAGGTAATCACCTTTGGAGCAACTTTTGACAGCGATGTCATCAATGTAACACTCGACCATCTTGCGTAGATGCTTACGAAAGATGGTGCTTATAGCTCACTAGTATATAGCACCTGTATTTTTTAGACCAAAGGGCATGACTGTGTAGCAGTACACTCTTATCAACATTCAAAATAATGTATGCTTCAGATCATCAGGGGACATCTTGATCTGATTGTAGCCTGAGAATCCGTCCATGAAGGACATACACTCAAAGCCATAAGTGTTGTCAATCATTATGTCTGTGATTGAAAAGGGAAATTCGTCTTTAGGGTAGGTCGTATTTAAATCACGAATGTCAATGCATATCTGGATATTCTTATTCTTTTTTATGATGGGTACGATGTTGGCTACCCAGTCTGGATGTTGTTCTTCTTGGACGAACCTACTAGCTATCAGTTTGTTGACTTCGACTTCGATGGCGTTTATTATGTCTGGCCAAAATCGTCGTTGCTGCTGCTTGACAGGCTTAGCGTTCAGCAAGATGTTGAGCTTGTAGACCACGATTTGGAGGTCCAGTCCTGGCAAGTCTTCGTAGCTCCAGGAAAAGATATTAATGTATTCCCTTATGAGCTGTTTCAGGGATCCTTGTTCATCACCATTCAGACTCTTGCTGATGAAGATAGGTTTGAGGGATGATTTATCGGACAGATTAACTTATATGACTTCGTACTCGGTAGGAGGTTCTCTCTGTTTGAATCGTATCTCCCATTGTATGTCTAGGCGTTGGGCCCACGGTTTTACTTCAAAGAGTTTCAGGGAATCTTCGTCGTCTTCCTCAGGGTCAGCTGACACCATGTTGACAAATAATATTTGCTTGAGCATATCCCCGATACTGATGTCGGAGTCCCAAGAGGAAGACTCTGAAGAGTGAGACTGTAACTCATCTTTTTTATCCGAGCCCTCGGGGATAGTAGGAGGCACAATGTACCATAATCCATGCTTGGTCTTCTGGTAGTAATCTTTGAATTTGCCTGCCGAGGCGGTAAGGCATAGAGGCAATCGCTGACCTTTGCCATAACTTAGACCTCAGTTACTTTTAAGATCATATCCTATCTTTTGGATGAGGTGTTGTCTTAACCACTGAACTGGTAGAGTTGTATCTTGGCGGTATCGAGTTCTGGCTTTTGTTTCTTTGGGTTGAAGGACCGGGGGTCTTCAACTCTGCCGAAGATGATGGATTTGTCTCCCTTTCTTATTGTTGGAACCGTGAAGTGGGAACCCTGGCTAGGGTAGATTCAGTTTACAGCATAGGTGGCAGTCACATGTTTCTGCAGGCACTGGTCTACTCTGCTCATCATATAATACAGCGTACTTATGTGTACAACTTCGGAGTAGTTCAAAGATAGTCTTTTATTAATGAAATAAGGTATCTCATCTTCCGGAATTATATCGTCAAGAGAAGGGACGCTAGCATGAGCAGCTATGTACTCCTCCAGCTCATCTTTTTTTTAGATCTACCCCAGTGCGAGCGACGACTTTGTAGGCTTCCTACACAGCTTTATGACCAAAGGTTTGGATGTGGCAGATGGTGCAGGATCTCCCATTAATGATCGATTTATCCTACGAAGGTGGACGACCAAAGTTTTGAGTGCCTTCCTGTATAGTTTTACGACTAGGAGAGCGGTTGTGTTAGGAGCGCGTGACCTTAGATGGACCCTTAAGGGATCTTCTAGTGTTATCCCAGCCTCTGCCTCATTATTGGCATTATTGCCATATTTATTTTGGTAGACCTATTTGTAAAGGATCGAGTTAGAGTAGTAGGTTTCGATCCCTTTGAATGGGTCAATGTCAGCAAACTCTATTTTGACCGTGCCATGTTTGTCGATGTATTGTAGACATTGGTGTAGGGTTGATAGCACGATCATGTATTCGTGTATCTATGGTCGTCCTAGCAGGACATTGTAGGATACGTCTACGTCAATGACATAGCAAGTGATCTCAGCTTTCTAGTCGCCAATTTGATATTTCAGGCGGATCTTACCCAGAGGGTAGCTTCTTCTGCGTTGAAGCCAGTGATGGCAGTATTAATGGCTGCCAGATGATGCATCAGAATATCCAATGTCTGAAGCAGACTCCGCAGGATAATATTGATTGACGAACCAGGATCGATGTGTATCAGTCTACCTTAATGGCACCAATATACCCTATGTAATATAGGGGATGATCGTGCCAGTTATTCTTCAACAATATATCCCGTTGCGAGAACGTGATGCTGGGTATCACCTCCATAATATTATTGTAGTAGGGACAAGTAGCACGATCTTTAGATGACGGCATGACCTGCAGTAGGTAGGTGTCAAAATTTTATAATGTCTCACTAAGAGCGACCCGAGTGTCTTTATAGAGTCGGAGAAGCTCGAATAGAGACAACTTCACTGGAATATTGGCGAGCTGGGCCAAGATGTCAAAGTTGTAGGGATTTTCCAGCCCTTGGGCTGAATCTTTGTGCAGTAGGTTATCGAAGCGAGTATCTTTCTGCTTAGACTTGTCTGCTACTGGAAGCTGGGATGGATCCAGATCTGATGTTGCGGGTGCGACTATGGAAAGCACACCCTTTTCAGGGATGTCATACTCCCATTGGTACCCTAGGCCTGACCTTGTTGTCCCTACTGTAGCTTCCTCAGATAGGAGAGAAACCGTGCAGCAGGACTTGGACTTCTTGCCCTTGGACTTGGTGGCAAAGGATGTTGTCTGCTGCATCAATTCTGGATCAAGATCACGGTGAACCCACATGACCTCCCAGTACGGCGTAGTGAGAGGTATCAGCTCGGACGTTTGGTTACGAGCGGAGGAAGGTTGATGACCTCCATCGTTGCCCAGAGGATCAAGATTACTCCGTCTTGGGTGTAACCTCCGTATCCTAAAATTCTAGCTTAAATGTTGTTTTTAGGTTAATTTCGAACTAGTAACACTAAATTTCTAGGACTTGTAAGAATTTATTTTAGGGTCAAACATAATTAAAAATATCCCAAACTTTTATTTTAGGTTCTAAATAATCAAATATATTTTGTAGATTTTTCTGAGAATTTTTGGATTATTTTTAGCATTTATTTTGAGTTAATTAAGAAAAAAATACTAAATTAAAAACTAATTTTCAGAAAAAGAAAATCCTAACTAAAACAACCCGCCCAGTCAGCAGCAGCATGGCCTGCGTGTCAGCCAGTATGGCCCAGTCAGCGGACCCAGCTGTCAGCGAGAGAGAGCGAGGGTGGGGGCGAATGGAGTCGGTCCGAGCCAAGCCAAGTTGAGCCGAGCCGAGTCCTAACCCGACTCGAACTCAGCCGAGCCAAACTGACTTGAACGTTGTCCGTTAGATCCGAGCGGGTAGCAGCAGATGGATGCCACATGGCATGCCTTTAGCTGCGGCTGCTCCCTCTCTCCTATATATATATATATATATATATATATATATACCGTGTTTAGTTTATAAATTCTAGGGTTTTTTTTAGTCGATTTTGGAGAATTATCATCTAGGGTTTCCTTCATCTTCCAGAAGCCATTACTTATAGCTTCGCACTCCAAACTTAGCCTAGTTTCTTTCATTAGAACTATATTGAGGTTAGTTTTCAAAATATATAAAAAAAAATTTATGAAATTATGAATATTAAATTTAAAAAATTTGTAGGGCACAGCATGTCCAAAAATTGATGCATCTCGGTGTTTTTGCAATTTTGGGAGAACTAGGAATCAGAATCATGACATGTTTAAAGTTTTGGAAAGCTAATATCGAGATCATTGACATATATTTTTCCCAAAATTTAATTTGAAATATTTCAGTACAGTTAATTCTATAGAACTTCTAGGTTAGAAATTAACCACCATAGCATAATACGTTTTTGGTATGTGCAATAATTCCCAAATAAAATTGAATCTGGACGAGCCATAAATTCTAGCATATTTTTTATGCTAAAATATACAGAAAATTATGCATAAAAGTTAAGTTTGTATCGGTTGATTTTTTGGTCAACAGATCGCCTCGATTTGCGTGCCATGAGTCTCGAGTTGATAAAATTTAGTTTCTTTGGACAAAATTTAGGAATTGACCTAAAAATCAGAATAATAAGATTAAAATATCGATTTAGAGTAATTATTCCAAAATTAAATAAATTAAATAAATTATCTTTTAACATGGTAAAATTGTAATACATAGGCTATTAGGACTGTGACTTGGATTCTGATTCATACCAGCAAAGGACCCCAGGCGAGTACATTTTCATGATTACTTTCAGTGCTTGATATTCTCTATATTGCATGTTTAGTATTGATTATTTGATTCTTGACATATGCTACATGGATTAGTATGATGGATTCTTATTATGGGATACGTAACTGTTCTGGATTATTGTTATTTTTTTGTGACTGGTTTGGAATCCATGTGTACTTGTAGGAAGGAAAAATACTTAGTGGACATGTGAACTACCCTTTCTATCCCATGGTCTTTCTGGAATAATAGCAGCCATGCACGACATGTATTGTTTGCCGGATATTAGCCCCTAGCCGTTCACATGTTAACAAGGTATTTTAAATCACATAGAGTAGTTATTCCCATCTGTTCTTCCATACACTATAGTTATTTCTTTTGTTGCTTGGAGATATTGTACGATATATTTTCCATGACAGGACTTCAGCATTTGGTTACTCTAGTTGCCTTATTATGAGTTCAGTTTGTTGCTATCATATATTCTTTACTATTTATTGTCTTATAGCTTCTACCATGTGTTGGAACTATTTTTACTATGATGTACTCGTTCCTTTCCTGACTGGATAAATATTTTAGGTGACTACAATGAGGATGAAATCCCTACACATTATAGACCATATGCTAGCAACATAATAGAGCCTGATCTTGCCCTTCCGGAGGATCAGGGAGAGTTAGCAGCTCAGATACCGTCTGCAATGGAGTAGTTTAGTAGTAGTTGATTTTGTTAGTTATTTTGGACCGAATTGTTCTCCGGCAGTTTAATATTATACTTTGGATATTTTATTTTAGGGAGATTCATTGAAACCACATCAAGACTATTATTTTATTATTATCTTGGGGTATTCATTTAAACTAGTGCATGTGATTGAGTATAGTGTGGAGATGTATATATGTTGTGAGTTATAGAGTAGCTTACTGTACAGCGTTCTACCGCCGATACTATGGCGTAGACTGGGCGTACTCATGACTCATGCCCAAATCCAGGGTGCGGGTTGTGACACATTTTTAATGGTGGCCCAAGCAGGTCAGATTTTGCACAAGGTTGCGAACTTGTAGTGGTACTCAAGTTAGATGTACGACTGTGAGCTTGTCATAGGATATACATACTAGGAATAGAAAAATACTCAATCACAACTAGGGATCCCATATACTCAAATTGCTAACCCTTACTATTTTCTTTCGTATAATCGAACCTCTTCCATAGTTGATTGGCCTTCTTGAATACTTTATTATCTTGTGCCATATCAACTTTATTCTTGTTGATTTCAACCTTTCAGAATGCCACCCAAGACTAGAGCGTGCGGTTCCAGAGCAAATGGTGCTTTTCCCACACTATCCGCATCACAGAAGGCCTCATCAGCTGGATTGAGGAGTCTTCCTCCTCCTCCTCCTTCTCCTCAGCCATTACACGAACTCTTCAGAAGCACGATGGAGGCTCAAAAGGCTCAGGCAGAGGCTCAGAGGCAACAGACGAAAATGCTGAGGCCAGGAATAGAAAATGTCCAACAGGTTGCCCTAGCAGCCATGGAGAGGGTTGCCCAACAACCGCAACAGTAGGCCGATCAACCGAAGGTGGGTAACATCCAGAACTTCAAAAAGATGGAGCCTCAGACATTCAAGGGGATAGAGGGAATCCTCTACGCTGATGAGTGGCTCAAGGATATCAAGCGGATTATAAGAGTTTTTTGGCTTTTTGAGGACCTAAATATTGAGGACATTGGCTTGCAGCTTCACGATATTGCTCATACTTGGTTCAAGAATAAGCCTAGGGTTGCAGATCCAAACCTAACTTGGGAGCAGTTCAAGGACCTCTTTAAGAGAAAATTCTTTCCTGTAGTAGCCAAAGGGATTATGGAGACGCAATTCCAGAACTTGGAGCAGAACGGGATGACCGTGGATGAGTATGCTACAGAATTTGGCAGGCTGAGCCAATTTGCAGAGTACATGGTGAGGGACCCGGAGGATAGAGGTAGATGATTCAGAGAGTGCTTGAACCAAGAGGTCAAGGTCCACATTTCTTTGGCCCATACGACTTTTACTGACATATTAGCAGAGGCTCAAAGGGTCAAGGTGGATATGTGTCTTCATAATAAGAGGAACAGGGATGCTATCGGCAGTGGTAGTAGTCAAGGACAGGCAAAGGGTCCATAGTTTCAGCCAATGACCTTTCAGCAACAACAATAGTACTATGCCCTAATTAGGGCCCCAGCTCAGCAAGTGCAACAACAGCTACAGAGACAAGTGCAACAAGCTCTCCCATACAACTATTGCAAGAAGCCAGGGCATTCATGGGATATCTGTCAGGAGAGATTAGGCGTGTGCTTATATTATGGATCACCTACGCATCAGATGAGGGAGTATCCTACCGCACCCCCTATAGGCGAATCCTCAGCCCAAAGAGGACCAGTTGGACCACCAGTATCCCAGCAGCCAAGAGGACCACCACTTTCTACGCAATAGCAGCAGTTTGCTCAGCACTAGCAAAGGGGAGTACCTCCACATGGCAGAGATTTTGCCATGACCGTAGAAGAGGCTGAGCCGACTGGTGATGCGATAGCAGGTTCTATTACCGTTATTGCCTTATTTGATTCTGGTGTATCTCATAGCTTCATATCTATATCCTTTTTGCTTAAGCATAGTTTAGTATTAGAACCCTTGAGTAGGAGTTGTAAGATCACGACTGGTGGAGGCACAATCCTAGTTAGTGATACTTACAAGGGGCATCATGTTACCTTGGGAGGCCATAATTTGGATGCTAGTTTACTCGTAATGCCACTTCCGAGTTTTGATATTGTCCTTGGAATGGATTGGTTGAGTATGCACCATACTAGCATCGACTGTCGTGAAGGACGTGTACTGTTATGCCCACCAGGAAAGCCAAAATTTGAGTTTGTTAGGGAAGGAGTTGAGCATAGTGATAAAATTATTTGTGGAGCCATGGTAGCAGAGAAGGACTTGCCACACCCTATTATTGTAGAATTTCTAGACGTATTTCCTGAGGAGCTACCAGGATTGCCACCGGACAGGGATCTTGAATTTTCTATAGACTTAGTGCCTGGGGCAGAATCGGTATTGCAGCAAGTCTACAGGATCAACAACAGCGAGCTGGCAGAACTGAAGAAGCAGGTTAATAATTTGCTAGATAAGGGTTTCATTAGATCGAGTTTCTCGCCTTGGGGAGCCCTAGTCTTATTTGTACCAAAGAAAGATGGGTCAGTATGAATGTGCATTGATTATATGGCTATGAATAATCTCACCATCAAAAACAAATACCCGCTACCAAGGATAGACGATCTTTTTGATTAGTTAAGCGGTGCGAGGGTATTTTCAAAATTGATTTGAGGTCTGGCTATCATCAGTTAAAGGTGAAGAAGAAAGATATTCCAAAAACTGTATTTCAGACAAGATATGGCCAATATGAGTTTATGGTGATGCCATTTGGGTTAATTAATGCCCGACAGTCTTCATGAACTTGATGAATAAGGTGTTCCACCGGTACCTTGATAAGTTTGTAGTAGTATTCATAGATGATATTCTTGTCTATTCGAAGACACCGGAAGAGCATAAAAAGTATTTAAGGATTATGCTAGAGACCCTTCGAAAGGAGAAGCTCTACGAAAAACTCTCAAAAAAGTGAGTTCTACCTGGATAAGGTGGAGTTCCTTGGGCATATGATGACTAGAGACGGGATATCGGTGGATCCAAAGAAGATTACTTCTGTAGAGTCTTAGATCATTCCGAGTTCTGTTGTAGAGATTAGAAGCTTCTTAGGATTGGTCGGATATTACAGGAAATTTATAAAGGATTTTTCTCGGATCGCAGAGCCGTTGACTAGACTCACTCGGAAGGATGCGCAGTTCGTGTGGACCGAAGAATGTCAAGCTGAATTTAATGAGCTAAAGAAGAGATTGATTATAGCGCCTATTTTGACGGTGCCATCGGGGACAGGTGGATTTGTCATTTATAGCGATGCTTCGAGAAAGGGCTTGGGATGTGTTCTAGAGCAGAATAAGAGGATGGTGGCATATGCTTTTAGATAATTGTGGTCACATGAGAGAAACTATCCCACTCACGACTTGGAATTAGCAGCGGTAATTTTTGCTCTAAATCTGTGGAAACATTATCTGTACGAAGAGCGTGTAGAAATATATACTAATCACAAAAGCTTGAAGTATAGTTTCACGCAGAAAGAGCTGAATATGAGGCAGCACAAGTGGCTATAACTGATGAAGGATTTCGATATTTTACTGCAGTGTCATCCAGGGAAGGCTAACGTAGTTGCCGATGCCTTGAGCAGATATCCAGTAGCGATGTACTTGACAATGGATCGTCACTTATTAGCAGAATTGGATAGCCTGGGCATCGAGATTATTATTTCAGGAGTAGAGACGCAGATGATGGGCATGCAGATTCAGTCAGAGTTGATGGAGAAGATCCGAGAGACACAGTACCAGGATGAGGGTCTGCGAAGCCTCAGAGCTCAGGTGCAGGCAGGATTGATGGATGACTTCTCTATTGCTGAGGATGGTTCATTAAGGCACGAGACTAGGTTATGTGTGCCTAGTGGGGATCTGCGGGAAAAGATCATACAGGAGGCTCATCGTTCTCAGTATTCTATACATCCGAGAGCTAACAAGATGTATAAGGACCTGATGGAACACATGTGGTGGTATGGGATAAAGCGGGAGGTAGCATGTTTTGTCTCTAGATGTTTAGTGTGCCAGTAGGTCAAAGCCGAGAGGCAGAGACCAGGAGGATTGCTACAGCCAATACCAATTCCTGAGTTAAAATGGGAGCATATCACGATGGATTTTGTTTTCGGACTTCCACTCACTCCAGGAGGGAAGGACGCGATTTGGGTTATTGTTGACAAGCTGACCAAATTAGCCCACTTATTGCCTTTCAAAGTAGGATTATCCATGGAGAAGCTCGCCGATTTATATGTGAGACAGATAGTCAGGCTACATAGAGTTCCGGTAAGCATCGTGTCCGATCGAGATAGTAGATTTACGTCCTACTTTTGAAGGAGTTTGCAGGCTAGCTTGGGTACCCAACTCAAATTTAGCACCGCCTACCACCCTTAGACAGATGGACAGTCAGAGAGGACTATTCAGACGTTCGAGGATATGCTTCAAAAATGTGTACTAGATTTTGGTGGCTCGTGGGAGGATCATCTTCACCTGGTACAGTTTGTATACAACAATAGCTATCAGGCTAGTATCGAGATATCTCCTTTTGAGGCTTTGTATGGTAGGAGATATCGAACTCTATTATCTTGGGATGACGTAGGAGATAGAATACTTTTGGGACCAGAGATTGTAGTTGATGCTGCAGAAAAAGTGAAGCAGATTAGAGAGACACTTCTTGTGGCTAAGGATAGACAGAACCAGTGGGCCGATAGCCACAGGAGACCGCTAGAGTTTGAGATATCGATTTATTTATTTAAATATTTATTATATTCTTAGATCATGCGTTAAGTTCCTGTTTTGGTATAGGTTGGCGACTTAGTGTTCTTGAGGATCTCTCTGATACATGGAATGATTCGTTTCGGTGGAGGTAGGAAGCTTAGTCCAAGATTCATCGGACCTTTCAATATTCTGGAGAAGGTCGGGATAGTAGCTTATCGAGTAGCCTTACTGCCTAAATTGGAAGGAGTACACAACGTGTTCCATGTGTCTCAGCTGAGATGATACGTGGCAGATCCTAGCCATATATTAGATCATTCGAAGCTTGAGGTTGGACCAAGACTTCGATATCCGGAGCAGCCAGTGGGGACCTTAGACCGCAGAGATAAGGTGCTTCGTAACCAAGTAATTCCCTTAGTTCGTGTCGCTTGGTGGCATCATTCTCCCGGTGAATCTACTTAGGAGCGGAAAGAGGAGATGTGAGAGCGTTACCTCTATCTTTTTGCACCATGAGGTAATTTTCTTCTTGTATTTGTTCTGCCCTAAATTTTAAGGACAAATTTTTTTTAGGAGGGTAGACTTGTAACCTACATATCCAGAAATTCTAGCTTAAATGTTATTTTTAAGTTAATTTGGGACTAGTGTGACTTTTTCCATAATTTTTGGTTAATTAAAACTAGTAACACTAAATTCCTAGAACTAGCAAAAATTTATTTTAGTGTCAAACATAATTAAAAATATCCTAAAATTTTATTTTTTAAGTTCTAAATAATCAAATATATTTTCTAGAATTTATTGGAAATTTTTTGGATTATTTTTAGCATTTATTTTGTGTTAATTAAGAAAAAACTGAATTAAAAACTAATTTCCAGAGGAAGAAAATCCTAATTAAACTAACCCGCCCAGTCAGTAGCTGACTGGCCCGCATGTCAGCCAGCATAGCCCAGTTAGTAGGCCCAGCTGTCAGTGAGAGATGGCGAGGGTGGGAGCGAGTGGAGTCGGTCCGAGCCAAGCCGAGCTGAGCCGAGCCGAGTCCTAACCCGACTCGGACTCAGTCGAGCCAAACTGGCTTGAACGCTGGCCGTTAGATTCGAGCGGGTAGCAACGGATAGATGCTACATAGCATGCCTTTAGTCGCAGATGTTGCCTCTCTCCTATATATATACATTGTTTAGTTTATAAATTTTAGGATTTTCTTTTAGCCAATTTTGGAGAATTGTCATCTAGGGTTTCCTTCATTTCCAGAAGTTATTACTGATAGCTCTGGACTCCAAACATGACCCAGTTTCTTGAATTAGAACTGTATTGAGGTTAGTTTTCTGAATATATAAATTATTTCACGAAATTATGAATATTAAATTCTAGAAAATTCATATAGCACAGCATATCCGAAAATAGACGCGTCTCGATATTTTTGCGATTACGGGAGAACCAGGAATCAGAATCATGAACCATTTAAATTTTGGAAAGATAATGTTGAGATCATTGACATATGATTTTACCATAATTTAATTTGAAATATTTTAGCACTGTTAATTCTGTAGAACTTCTAGGTTAGAAAATAACCACCGTTGTACAATACATTTTTGGTATGTACAATAATTCCTAAACGAAATTGAATCCGGACGAGCCATAAATTCTAGCTTATTTTTTATGCTAAAATCTACAGGAAATCATGCATAAAAGTCGAGTTTGTGTTGTTGACTTTTTGGTCAATAAATTGTCTCGATTTGCGTGCCATGAGTCTCGAGTTGATAAAATTTAGTTTCTTTGGACAAAATTTAAGAATTGACCTAAAAATTAGAATAATAATATTAAAATAGAAATTTGGAGTAATTATTCCATAATTAAATAAATTATCTTTTGATATGAAAAATTGTAATACATAGGCTATTTGGACTTTGACTTGGATTCTGATTCATACCAGCTAAGGACCCCAAGCGAGTACATTTTCATGATTACTTTCAGTGCTTGATAGTCTCTATAATGCATGTTTAGTATTGATTATTTGATTCTTTACACTTGCTACACGGATTAGTATGATGGATTCTTATTATGAGATACGTGACTGTTCTGGATTATTGTTATTTCTTCATGACTGGTTTGGAATCCATGTGTACTTGTGGGGAGGGAAAATACTTAATGAACGTGTTGACTACCTTTTCTATCCCATGGTCTTTCTGGAATAATAATAGCCATGCATGACACGTATGGTATGTCGGATATTACCCCCTAGCCATTCACATGTCAACAAGGTATTTTAAATCACATAGAGTAGTTGTGTCACGCCCCAGTCCCAAAATACATAGAACTAGGTCACGTGGCAATAGCCAGCTGTCACATCTCCGAGGATATCCCAATTTAATGGATCCTAACGAAGAGTGCTACGTTGTCCTAAAATACAAACATGTCCCATAACAATGAATCAACAGGTAACTAATCTCATCCACAATGTAAACTGCAAGAATAATAATAAACTGCTGGAAGATAAACGCCAGTCTCAAGATATCATAGTACAACCAATAATGTCTGGTGGGAACAAACCCACTACTATGACGAAAGAAAGTACTGAAATGGATGATAAAAGATAAAGACTAAGGCATCAGCTGACTAGATAATGATGCTCTCAATCCTAGGCAGTAGGCCTACCAAGTGATCACGAAAACTCCGACGGTAGAACCTCTAACTCCTCTGTAGTAACGAATCTTGTCCCCTGTCCTGGGCCGTATACTCTGGGGTAGTAAGCCTCGTCTAAATCTGGAAAGGTATCAGGTCCTCAGAGGGATGTAACAAGATATATAGAAGCATGCCATATATAAATGCTGAATAAAATAAATACAACAAAGGGTGTGCTAGTCATCTAAGTGAATGCAATGTGAGGACAACTTTGGTACGTATGGGTAGGCGTAGGCATAACGTCCAACACCCCGAAGAGCGTGGCAGCAGTGTAGTATATCGTCCATATTGCTCCGAAGAACGTGGCAGCAGTAAAGTATATCGTCCATATCGCTCCGAAGAACGTGGCAGCAGTATAAAGGGAGTCATTGGATCCTTGGCTCCTCTGGATACTACGAACTCCAATGGGTGTATCCCATACGACTACTAATGTCCTCCCTGTCCAATGTAGATACGCAAGTCGAATACTCGATATGCATACCCCGTATCTATATGCCAAGTCTCTATCAATAAAATATAACCTGAACTACGTACTAACCATGATGTAGGTTACACGTAACGATAGCTAGTCGAGTACGGAAACCCGCATCCCAATATGAATATGTCTCAGTGAACATGTAAGGTGTCAGGTCTCAGACGATAACATGGTATCATCCAATGGGGTGAGTCTGCTAAGAACTAGGCCAAGTATACAAATCATCGACATATTCGTCGACTGCACCCGAACAATCTCGGACGCGCACAGTTGTATAAAGTAAAAGCAACAAGAATACGATACAACATATGCATAATTTAAATCAGACAGTAAATATGGCAAGGTATCTTGCCTGGGTCCTGAAGCTGTGAATGCCAGAAGCCGGTTCCTGTAGTGTCTCCTGGCTGATCCAAAGGTCCTAAACACAAATATAATATAACAATCTAATATCAGACGCTAAACATTAAATGTACACGACTTCAACGTGACGCATTGAATATTATCACAAGTTCTCGTCTGTTCGAATACAGCGTCATATGTGCATGTAGCTAGGGTGCACACGTGTTCTGTGCTCGATTATCCTGGCCCTTGAGATAATAATTTTAAGTTACGGTCTGACCACGATCTCTGTTTTGTGTGAACACTTGTTCCTTGGTTTCTATGTTCATTGTACGTGGTTTATGTACAGGTTTTAGGGTAAAAATGCTAGTCCTTGGTGCTATGTCTCATGATTAAGTGTTTGCTAGTAAATACACAAATTCTAAATCTTATTAGTCATTAATCCAATATGCACATAATTAGGGTTGTGTCCGATATCAAAATTTCTCGACACGATGATACGACGCTACGATATCAACATGAAGAAGCGGGGGTTTTACGTGGTTACCTCTACGTGGCTTGCTCAGATAGGGCCTGCTCTCGTCGAGGCATACTCCGGCAGAAGGGCGGCTCCGTCGAGGTGGCAACAGCGGCGGCGGCACTGCAGCAGGCGCGGTAGCGGCAGCAATACATGGGGGGGTCGCGTAGGCGTCGACAGCTCGTCGTACGACGGGGCGGCTGTGTCGGTCGGTCGAGGGGGCTGGGGTGATAGGAGCAATCGGGTCTCAGTCGAAAGGGCGGTGATGGGGCAGTCGGTCTCGGTTGAAGGGGCAGTGATGGAGCAGTCGGTCTCGGTTGAAGGGGGCGGCGATGGAGCAGTCGGTCTCGGTTGAAGGGGGCGGCGCCGGTGCTGTCAAGCGGCGGTGGTGGTGGTGATAGTTTGGTTGCAAGGGGGAGAGTATTCGGCTAGGGTTAGGGTTTGTGAGGGTTTTCTTGGTTTAGGGTTTTTCATGAAGATAGTTATGTATTTATATAGGGGATGGGCTTCGGGGTTGGTCTCGGGGTTTGGGCCGGCCAGGATTCAAGGATATGGTTCGATCAGGTCCAGTTGAGGTAAAATTAGCCATAAATTAATTAAATAAATTAATAATTAACTGTGCAAGGCGAAGTTAATTCACATTGTATAGCTAAGGTTGCACTATGGTCAGAGGGTACCTAAAATCGTCTCATAAAATTTCAATTATCTCGGTTTGTCCCTAGTCTCAATTTTAAAAATACAAATAATCCCTAAATTGGTTGAGGGGGTTTACAATCTACCCTTCTTAGAGTATTTCGTCCTCGAAATTAAAATGTACGCATAACAAGAATTCCTAACTGAATAAATAAAGTGCTAATACGTACCTAGTCCTTCGAAGAGGTGGGGATAGCGCTGTCTAATATCCTCCTCACGTTCCCAAGTCGATTCGCCCGATGTATGATATCTCCATGCGATGCGAACCAAGGGAATAGTTTGACCTCGCAGTACCTTCTCACTCCTGTCCAGAATCTCAACAGGCTCCTCCTGGTATGATAAGCTCGGGCCGACTGTGATCTCTAAATGGTCAAGTACATGACTCGAATCCAGTATGTACCTCCTTAGTTGAGATACATGGAAGACGTCATGGACTCCTTCCAAGGTCTGCGGCAAGGCTAATCTGTAAGCAACCTCTCTGACATGTTCTAATATGTCAAATGGTTCGATGTACCTCAGGCTCAGCTTTCCTCTGCTTTCGAATCTGATAGTCCCTCGAGTAAGCAAAAACTTTAGAAATACATGATCTCCAACCTGGAACTCAAGGGTCGTCGATGCATATTTGCCCAATGCTTCAGCCGGTCCTGTGCTGCTCGCAGGTGTCCTTGGAACTTCTTCACCTTCTCTACTGTACGAACAACCAACTCGGGGCCAAGAATCTGTCGCTCGCCTATATCGCTCCAACATACTGGGGAACGATATTTTCTCCCGTACAACGCTTCATAAGGAGCCATTTGGATGCTCGCGTGATAGTTGTTGTTGTAGAAAAACTCGACCAAATGCAAATAGTCCTCCCATGATCCTCCGAAGTTAAGCATGAACGCTCTTAACATGTCTTCTAACGTATGAATGGTGCACTCCGACTGGCCATCTGTTTGTGGGTGATATGTTGTGCTAAACTTTAGGTGAGTACCAAGACTCTTTTGCATACTCCGCTAAAAGTAAGACATAAACCTCGTATCTCTGTCGGACATGATGTTAACTGGCACTCCATGTAGGCGCACAATCTCCCTTATATACATATCTGCTAAGGCTTCCGTCGATTGTCCAACTCTAAAGGGTAAAAAGTGTGCGGACTTGGTGAGTCTATCCACAATAACCCACACTACATTGCGACCACTAGGACTCCTCGAAAAGTCCGTAGCAAAGTCCATGGTGATGTGCTCCCATTTCTACTCTGGTATAGGGAGCGTTGAAGCAATCCTGCAGATCTTTGATGCTCAGCCTTGACTTGCTGACATACCAGGCACTTGGCCATAAAGCGTGCTATCTCTCTCTTCATTTCGTGCCACCAGTAGTACTGTCTCAAGTTTTTGTACATCTTTGTGCCTCCTAGATGTATAGAATAGGTTAAACTATGTGCCTCTGCCATCAACTCCTAACAAAGTTCTCTATTTGGAACATAGAGAAGATCTCCGCATCTTAAAGTACCATCTTTATGTATTCGCAGTCCTGTCTGTATTCCTGCCTCTATCCTCTGTCTAAGCCTCTCAAATCTGGCATCTGGCGGCAAGGCAGCCTTGATTCTCTCCACTATTGTCGATTGTAACTGGAAACTCGATAACTGTCCATCTATTCCGGACATAACAACCTCTATACCCATCTTCTCTAGCTCTCTTAACAGATGTTGTTGGATAGTCATGAAGAATGCCATGGGTCTTCTGCTCAATGCGTCAGCTACTATGTTGGCCTTTCCCGGATGGTACTGTAGCTCGATCTCGAAGTCTGTCATTACCTCGAGCCTGTGGAGCCCCGTTCCCCCTATTCGGGGAGCGCGGCTAAGAAATACTAGACGGTATCGTTCGATCGGGATAGATTGAATCAAGAACTCATCCTTGTTATGGATTTGTCTCTTCGGAATCGATTTCCATATTCAGTGGACCGTGCCCCAAGGATCGACTTAGCGGCAGAGTCAGGAGGGACCTCTCCGCTGCATTCTTTGTTGCCTAGTTTTCGCTGTCGCTTGTTGCTTTCGTGCCTTGAGTTGGTTTTCGGATTTGCTTGGGTTTTCTTGAACGATTTCGATGGATTTCATTGCTTTCGTTCTTAGGACTGCACTTCAATTCCGATAAGGGAAAGAGAGAAAGAAGTACTGATCAGCTGTTCGTGTCAATACAGGTGAACCAGCTGTAGGCGTCGCTCGAGCGGACTCCTAAAGCACTTCTTTCATTTTCCTTCCAACTACCAAAGTGAGTGGCTACCAACCCGATTAGTTAGCCCTACTTGCTAGTCTTCACATCTAAATCTTGTGTTCGTACTTTGCCCGATCAAACGATACCAAGTAAATAACTAAAAGGTATCAAGATAATAAGGGAATAGACTTGGGAAATATTGCTTGTCAATGAAACCTGTGAACGGTTACTTACTTATATGCTTGCTCGTTTGGAATGTTCATCATATGCATAAATATAAGTTAGAATGTATATTTCTTCTTAAAACTGTGCTATGTATAGAACTCATTTTTAAAGCAATAACCCAACAGGAAGACTATGCTAAAATAAATCTTGCCTGTTACTGCCATGCTCCTGATACGCCCTGATTTGCCTCGATGCTAACTTAGTGTACTGCGTTGATCACGGACAACTTGTGCACAAGGTCTTAATTCCTGCGGACGGTCGCTGGGGCACTGGCACCGATCCGATCTGGACGGAACTCATGATAGTCGCCTGCTATAGGACGGAATGCCTTGGGACGTCCTGATCTATGCGTCGCACGGCACTCCGTACTGAGACTAGCCCGTCCATTATGGCAACGTGCCAGTGATCCCCCTTGTATATTTAAACCTGTTGCTACTAACTTGTGTCTTCTTGGCAGGGAAGGCAAGGTAAGTATTATGCAGGTGGTTCAAACGGGCAGGTAAATATCACCGAACGGTGGCGAGTTATTTCAATGATTCTATATATATGTCTTGCTGTAAAATGAACTAAGGCAAGATAGAAACCCACAAATATGCATGCTTCATTAAAACAACGTGTTGATTGGTATAGTTGGGATAGCTTGCCTTCACCAGTACGTTTCGATGTACTGACCCTCGTTGAAACAGGTTCCCCGCGCTAAGGAGAGCCGAGCGAGGAGCAGGAGACAAACCCCCAATCCAGTCCAGCTGTAGGCATGCCTCGACCGTGCCAACCTTTGAAGCATTTTGAAGAAGAAGAAGCATTTTGAAGTTAGAAGCTAGCCACCAAGCAACCATGCAACTTCGTGGCAAAGCAGTCGTTCCGACGCAAGGTCTTATATTTTGAGTTTAGTAAGGATGTAATGTACAGGACTGCTATCTCATTTTGTGTCAACACTTTTGTAAGCCCATAGAGGCAATCCTTATGACTCAGTTCAAGGAGTTTGTAATAGATGTTCATATTATCAATAAAAAGAGAACTTTTCCATGTTTCAATATGTGTTTCAATTATCTGCGTACTCTGAATATGTGCTCGCTATGCGAAACAAAAATACTTAGCCTTGTGCGGTGCGCAACCTAGGCCCGCACGGCGGTCACGCCCGGGGGACGACTAACGATTCCACAGGATCGGGGCGTGACATGTTGGTATCAGAGCACAGCTTCAAGGTTCCTTTGACTTGAACTGGAAAAGTTTCCTTAACGATAAATCCCTGTGCGAACTCCTGAACTCGTTAAGGCCAAAATGAGATACGTTCATGCAATAAGTCCATAATACATTATGATCCTGATGTAATTTACCTTCCTTTCAAGGAACGACGCAAGCGCAACCATCAGTGCTGGCGCCAGACGAGACAAGGACTCAGGAGAGCAGTTCCGGAACTTCAGGAAGCTCTCGGAGCCAACGGGGCATGTCTCGATCAGATTCCCTTCAGCAGGTGATGCAAATGTTCACGGAGCAACGACAGAGGGATGATGCCCGCCAAGCCAAGTTCGAGAGCAACCTAGAGGCCCGGCTCTCAATCCAACAAAAGCAGGTAGATACCCTGCATCAGCTTGTTCAGACCCTGGCCTCCAACCATTCTGTCGCAACGACAGCTACACCAGTGGAGCAGCCAGTACTTGAAGTCGAACCACCGCTAGCGCCAAGGACGAGGGAAGTGACTGCCTTCCCCTTTGGCAACTTCAAGAAGGTCTGCAACACGCCGTTTAATGGGACTGAGGACCCGATCGTGGCCCTAGATTGGCTCGCCGAGCTTGAAGATCATTTTTCTCTCCTAGAAGTGCCGGAAGACAAGCGCGTCACCTGTGCCCAACTATTGCTTCGCCTCAACGCGCATGACTGGTGGGACGTGCATCGACGATCTTTTCAACTTGGCCATGGAGAGGAGGCGATCGCGTGGATGACTTTTTGTGCCGCGTTTGAGGAGGAGTTTATACCCCCACCACTACGACGTCAACGGAAAAACGATTTCGTTCAACTCCGGCAGGGCAGCACGACGGTGAAGCAATACTCGGCAGAATTCAATAAACTGGCCAAATTTGCTACCGCTTATCTACCGGATGCAGCGAGTCGTGCCAGACGATTCGAAGGAGGGCTACGTCCTGGCATTCACGGGCACGTAGCCGTTCCGCAGTATCAGACGATGAGGGAAGTCTTAAACCATGCCCTCTCCCTGGAACCGCAGTATCCTCACATTGCTGCCGGCGCTGTGCAAACTTCCAATCACAAACGCCAAGGCAATGATAGAGGAAACAACGCTGCAAAGCGTCCAAATAACGGCGGTAAACAGCGTGGAGACACCAGCAAGACCTGCAACTTTTGTAGGAAGCCAGGGCATATCGAAAAAGATTGTCGCCGCAAGCTTGGGACTTGCCTCCGTTGCGGCGATCCAGGCCATCAGATTAGCAGCTGTCCGCGTCGTCCACCGCAACAACCAGATCAGACTCCGGCTCCTCAGGCAAATCGAGCGGTGCCGCAGCCAGGGCGTAATCAAGCTCAAGGTCGAGTCTACACCATGACACGGGAAGAAGCTCTAGCTTCGGATACCGTCGTGTCAGGTACCTTACTTTTCAATAATATACCTGCTCGCGTTCTATTTGATTCGGGTGCAACCCATAGCTTTATTTCTACAAACTTTGCCACGGAGAATAATGTAAAAATGACTCCGTTACATTTAGATTTAAGCGTTAGCACCCCATCTGGTACAAAAATTCCTGTCTGTTCAGCATGCCTAGGCGGTTATATCTGTATTGGGGAGAGAAAGCTGTCACTTGATGTTTTAGTTCTTGATGTACGGGACTATGATATCATTTTGGGAATAGACTGGCTAGGCGCGTGCGCAGCAACTATTGAGTGTGCAGAGAAGCGAGTCGTTTTTCGTTTGCCCGGAGAAGCCGTGTTCTGTTACACCAGTAGTCCAGCGAACAATGCGACCAGGGCCTGCATGGTGATTTCGGCAAAATCTGCTCGGCAAATGCTCTACACAGGCTGCGAGGGATTCCTAGCATCGGTTCGGGACACACGGCAGGACTACGCAAACGTCGAGTCAACTTCCGTTGAGGCAGAGTTCCCCGATGTGTTCCCGAGCGAACTACCCGGTATGCCGCCAGACCGAGAGATTGAATTCACTATCGACACATTTCCAAATACACAGCCGATTTCCAAGCCTCCGTACAGAATGGCACCTGCAGAGCTGAATGAATTAAAGCGCCAACTCCAGGAATTACTTGATCGTGGGTTCATCCGTCCGAGCGTGTCTCCTTGGGGCGCTCCCGTGCTCTTTGTGAAGAAAAAGGACGGAACTCTACGCCTCTGCATAGACTATAGGGAATTAAACAAAGTCACAATCAGGAACAAATATCCTCTGCCACGGATAGATGACTTGTTTGATCAGTTACAAGGGGCAACGGTGTTTTCTAAAATTGATCTTCGCTCGGGTTACCACCAGCTGAAGATTAAGCCAGAAGACGTGCCCAAGACTGCTTTCAGAACCCGCTACGGCCATTACGAGTTTTTCATGATGCCGTTTGGACTGATAAATGCTCCTGCTGTATTCATGGATATGATGAACCGTGTCTTTAGGCCCTTCATCGATAAATTCGTGGTGGTGTTTATCGATGACATCTTAGTGTACTCGAAGACTAGGCATGAGCACGCAGGACACCTGCGGATGGTGCTGCAAACCCTTCAAGACCACAAGTTGTATGCCAAATTAAGCAAATCAGAATTTTGGCTGGACAGTATCTCGTTTTTGGGGCATATCATCTCCTCGGAAGGTATCTCAGTTGATCCGAAGAAGATAGAAGCAATCACGCAGTGGAAACGACCGGAGTCAGCTAGCGACATCCGAAGTTTCCTTGGTCTGGCAGGGTACTACCGGAGATTTATACAAAATTTTGCTAGGATTGCTTCGCCCTTAAATCAGTTGACACGAAAGGGTACGAAGTTTACTTGGACAGAGGACTGTGAAGCTTCGTTTACGGAGTTAAAGCAGCGCCTCATCTTTGTCCCAATTCTCACTCTGCCGAACGGACCGGATGACTTTAAAATATATAGTGATGCCTCAGGAAAGGGTCTAGGATGTGTCCTGATTTAGCGCGATAAGGTGATAGCCTACGCGTCTAGACAGCTAAAGCCTCACGAGCAGAACTACCCAACGCATGATCTCAAACTTGCCGCGGTAGTGTTTGCATTGAAGCTGTGGCGTCACTATCTTTATGGTGTACCGTGTGAAATCTATACGGACCATAAAAGCTTGAAATACTTGTACACTCAAAAGGATTTGAATCTTCGACAGCGGCGATGGCTTGAACTCCTGAGCGACTTCGATCTCACGATCAGATACACGCCTGGAAAGGGAAATGTCGTAGCTGACGCGTTGAGTCGAGTGTTTGTAGGGAGTTTGGTTATTGATGATAGGCTGCACCGAGATCTTGAATCACTGGGTATTACACTAAAAATAAGATATAAGAAGTGGGCGCAAGTAGCTCAACTGCGCCTCGAGCCTGACTTGTTACACAAAGTGAAGGCCGCTCAGAAGGACGACCCGTTCCTGCAAAAGATTCATGCCCTCATCTTGGCAGGAAAGGCGTCCGACTTTGCGGTAAGCACAGATGGGATGCTTCGAGTAAAGGAAAGACTATGTGTTCCGAACGACGCGGCCCTCAGACAAGAGATACTCACGGAAGCTCACTATGCTAGTTATACTTCTCATCCGGGTAGCACAAAGATGTATCGGGATCTTCGTACGACGTTTTGGTGGCACAGCTTGAAACGGGATGTGGCGCAGTTTGTGTCGCATTGCATGGCTTGTCAACGAGTAAAGGCCGAACACCGAAAACCAGGCGGAGAGCTTCAGAACCTTGCTATTCCGGAGTAGAAATGGGATGATATAACGATGGACTTTATTATTGGCTTGCCGAGGACGCAACGGGGACATGATGCAGTCTGGGTTATCGTCGATCGACTCACCAAGTCAGCTCACTTTCTGCCTATCAAATCTACTTGGAGTGCCGACCGCCTGGCTCAGATATATCTCAACGAAATCGTCCGACTTCACAGCGTGCCCGTAACCATAGTCTCCGATCGAGATGGTCGATTCATATCACGTTTCTGGGGAAGCCTACAGTCAGCAATGGGGACGAAGTTGAAATTCAGCTCCGCCTACCATCCACAGACCGATGGCCAAACAGAGCGCGTCAACCAGATCCTCGAAGACATGCTGCGACTCTACGCCTTGGACACGAAGACTAGTTGGGACCTTCATCTACCTCTAGCCGAATTTGCTTACAACAATAGTTATCAATCAAGCATTCAAATGGCGCCGTATGAGGCGTTATACGGGCGAAAGTGTAGATCTCCTATCTGTTGGGACGAAGTCGGGGAGCGGCAAGTACTTGGCCCTGAGCTCGTGGAGCAGACCGTCCAGAAGGTTCGGCTGATTCGGGACATATTAAAGATAGCTCAAAGTCGTCAGAAGAGTTATGCGGATGTTCATCGGAGACCGCTAGAGTTTCAAGTAGGTGACCGGGTATTCCTCAAGGTCTCGCCCATGCGAGGGGTCAGCAGGTTCGGAGCGAAGGGAAAGCTAAGTCCACGATTTGTCGGCCCGTTCGAAATACTAAAGCGGGTTGCTTCAGTTGCTTATCAGATCGCTCTACCACCATCCCTAGCTGACGTACATGATATATTCCATGTTTCCCAACTTAGAAAATATGTGTACGATCCAAGCCACGTGGTAGACCTGGGACAACTGAACCTTCAGCCCGACTTGACGTATGTAGAACAGCCGGTACAAATTTTGGATAGAAAAGAAAAGCTGCTTCGGACCCGTTCGGTTCCTCTAGTGCGCGTATTTTGGCAGAATCACTCTGTCGAAGAATCTACTTGGGAGCTCGAATCCGATATGAGGGAACGCTTCCCCTCATTATTTCCTAGTGGTAGGTTTTATTCCTTAAGTTTCGGGACGAAACTTCCAATTAGTTGGGTAGGATGTGGAGCCCCGTTCCCCCTATTCGGGGAGCGCGGCTAAGAAATACTAGACGGTATCGTTCGATCGGGATAGATTAAATCAAGAACTCATCCTCGTTATGGATTTGTCTCTTCGAAATCGATTCTCATATTCAGTAGACCGTGCCCCAAGGATCGACTTAGCGGCAGAGTCAGGAGGGACCTCTCCGCTGTATTCTTTGTTGCCTAGTTTTTGCTGTCGCTTGTTGCTTTCGTGCCTTGAGTTGGTTTTCGGATTTGCTTGGGTTTTCTTGAACGGTTTCGATGGATTTCATTACTTTCGTTCTTAGGAATGTACTTCAATTCCGATAAGGGAAAGAGAGGAAGAAGTACTGATCAGCTGTTCGTGTCAATACAGGTGAACCAGCTGTAGGCGTCGCTCGAGCGGACTCCTAAAGCACTTCTTTCCTTTTCCTTCCAACTACCAAAGTGAGTGGCTACCAACCCGATTAGTTAGCCCTACTTGCTAGTCTTCACATCTAAATCTTGTGTTCGTGCTTTGCCCGATCAAACGATACCAAGTAAATAACTAAAAGGTATCAAGATAATAAGGGAATAGACTTGGGAAATATTGCTTGTCAATGAAACCTGTGAACGGTTACTTACTTATATGCTTGCTCGTTTGGAATGTTCATCATATGCATAAATATAAGTTAGAATGTATATTTCTTCTTAAAACTGTGCTATGTATAGAACTCATTTTCAAAGCAATAACCCAACAGGAAGACTATGCTAAAATAAATCTTGCCTGTTACTGCCATGCTCCTGATACGCCCTGATTTGCCTCGATGCTAACTTAGTGTACTGCGTTGATCACGGACAACTTGTGCACAAGGTCTTAATTCCTGCGAACGGTCGCTGGGGCACTGGCACCGATCCGATCCGGACGGAACTCATGATAGTCGCCTGCTATAGGAAGGAATGCCTTGGGACGTCCTGATCTATGCGTCGCACGGCACTCCGTACTGAGACTAGCCCGTCCATTATGGCAACGTGCCAGTGATCCCCCTTGTATATTTAAACCTGTTGCTACTAACTTGTGTCTTCTTGGCAGGGAAGGCAAGGTAAGTATTATGCAGGTGGTTCAGACGGGCAGGTAAATATCACCGAACGGTGGCGAGTTATTTCAATGATTCTATATATATATATCTTGCTGTAAAATGAACTAAGGCAAGATAGAAACCCACAAATATGCATGCTTCATTAAAACAACGTGTTGATTGGTATAGTTGGGATAGCTTGCCTTCACCAGTACGTTTCAATGTACTGACCCTCGTTGAAACAGGTTCCCCGCGCTAAGGAGAGCCGAGCGAGGAGCAGGAGACAAACCCCCAATCCAGTCCAGCTGTAGGCACGCCTCGACCGTGCCAACCTTTGAAGCATTTTGAAGAAGAAGAAGCATTTTGAAGTTAGAAGCTAGCCACCAAGCAACCAAGCAACTTCGTGGCAAAGCAGTCGTTCCGACGCAAGGTCTTATATTTTGAGTTTAGTAAGGATGTAATGTACAGGACTGCTATCTCATTTTGTGTCAACACTTTTGTAAGCCCATAGAGGCAATCCTTATGACTCAGTTCAAGGAGTTTGTAATAGATGTTCATATTATCAATAAAAAGAGAACTTTTCCATGTTTCAATATGTGTTTCAATTATCTGCGTACTCTGAATATGTGCTCGCTATGCGAAACAAAAATACTTAGCCTTGTGCGGTGCGCAACCTAGGCCCGCACGGTGGTCACGCCCGGGGGATGACTAACGATTCCACGGGATCGGGGCGTGACAGAGCCAACGTCTCTGTCTCTGGTTCAGCTCCTTCTGGGTGTAGACGTACTTTAGTATGATCAGTAAATATCTCCACTCTTTCTCCATATAAATAGTGCCTCCAAAGCTTCAAAGCAAAAAATCACCCCAGCAAGCTCCAAGTCGTGGGTGGGATAGTTCTTCTTATGTGTCCGCAACTGTCTAGAAGCATAAGCTATAACCTTTCCATGCTGCATCAGGACACATCCTAATACTTTCCCTTATGCATCGCTATAGATCACGAATCCTCTGGGTCCAGATGATATGGTCAAGATGGGTGTTGTAGTCAAGCGCTTCTTTAGCTCATCAAATGCCTTCTGGCACTCCCATGTCCAAGTAAACTCCTGCTCCTTTTGGGTCAAGCGGGTCATCGGTTCTGCAATCTTTGCGAATTTCCCTACGAACCTCCGGTAATATCCGAAAAATCCTAGAAAGCTCCTCACTTTCGAGACATTGGTAGGGGTTGGCCATGTCTCTACAGATGAAATCTTCACCGGATCTACTGAGATTTATCTTCTGAGATGACGTATCCAAGAAAAGTGACACAATCTAGGAGAAACTCGTACTTGTTTAGTTTAGCATAAAGCCTCTCTCTTCTCAGCGTCTCTAGCACTAGTCTCAAGTGCTCTTCGTTTTCCTCGTGGCTCTTCGAATACACCAAAATGTCGTCGATGAAGACTACCACGAACTGGTCTAAGTATTGGTAGAATACTCTATTCATCAAGTTTATAAATATAACAGGTGCATTCGTCAGCCCAAATGGCATTACTAAGAACTCGTAGTGGCTATAACGAGTCCTGAATGCTGTCTTTTGAATGTCTTCTCTTTGCACCTTCACTTGATGATAACCCAATCTCAAGTCGATCTTTGTAAACACTACTGCTCCTATCAACTGGTCAAATAAATCTTTAATCCGCGGCAGGGGGTACTTGTTCTTGATAGTCAAAGCGTTAAGGGCTCTGTAATCAATACACATACGTACAGTTCCATCCTTCTTAGGCACAAACAATACTGGTGCTCCCCATTGTGATGTACTAGGACGAATAAATTCCTTGCTCTGCAACTCCTCCAATTGTAGCTTCAGCTCATCTAACTTCTTTTTTGCCAATCGGTATACATTGAAAGATACCAGTGCTGCTCCGGGTACTAGCTCGATGGTGAACTCTACGTCTCTATCTGGCGGTTAGCCTGGCAAGTCTTTAGGAAAAACATCCTCAAATTTTGCAACTATTGGCGGTGGTACAATCTCCATAGCCATGCAAGTTCTCGCTATCTGTCCTACTCCTTGTTCGACGGTCCCTCGCATATACTCGAACTCTGGTTGATCTGGTGGTCTAAAAGTAATGCTACCTTTCCGGCAGTTCAGTATAGCGTTATACTGGCTTAACCAGTCCATGCCTAACATAATATCAAAGTACGGCATAGGCAATACCAAGAATCATGCTCTTATCTCTCTACCACATACAATTACTAAGCACATTCTGATAGTGCTGGTAAACGGCACATACCTCCTCCGGTAAGAATCTTCCAACTCTTAGGTAAGGGGAAAGTAGCTACCCTATGCATTGCTACGAATCTATTAGATATAAATAATAATGTAGCTCCAGAATCAAACAATGCAGTTGCAGGTAATAATACAACTAAAATGGTACCTGTGATTACTTTTCCTTCTATTTTCTCTTTGGTAGCTGCTAATGCAAAGGTCTGTCCGTGCCTCTGTCCTCCTGTCTGCTGTCGAGCTCGGTCAAAATGCACCTCCTGTGGGGCCAAGGGTGGTCCCATCTAAAATTCTCCGGGTGCTGGTGCTTGTTGACCTCCTGGCGGTGGTAGTATCCTTGGAACTGGTGTTGTTAGCCTCTGTCCGGTCGGCGGTATTGTCTCTCTGTGTTGTGGGCAGTCTCGAACTTGGTGCTGGTCTGACCCACAAATCAGATATGTCCTCAGTCTTTTTCTGTAGTCCTTCTCGTAATGTCCTCTCTTACCATAGTGGTAGCAAATCGGAAGCTCCTTTTGCTGGTATGGCGTTGTCTTTTGTTGTGTCTGTGCTCCGGGACGTCGGATCGGTCCTCCTGCTCCGGGTTGTGCTCTGGCTGGTATAGTCATACTGGAACGTCTAGCTCCTCTGACAATGGCCTCCTGGATTCTTGCCTCCGCAAGAACCTCTTCATAAGAAATCCTCGCCTGTGTGGTGGTATACCTCTGTAGCTCAAAATTAAGGCCGTAATAAAATCTCTGGGCCTTCTCTAGATCATTAGGTATCAGGACGGCACCAAATCTTCTAAGACGGCTGAACTCTGCGTCATATGCGTCAACAGTCATATTCCCCTGTTCTAAATGTTGGAACTGGGAGTACAGGGCATTTCTGACTGTAGCTGGGAAATACTTTGCATGGAAGTATTCTAGGAATTGTTTCCAAGTCTGTTCTTGCATATACTGCGCTCAATGGAGTCCCACCAGTGATGGGTGTTGCCTTTTAGTTGGGCCCTCACCGCGATCATCCATGGTCGAGGTACAGTTGTGAAGCCTCTAGTAACATCTCCGTGTTGGCGACCCAATCGGAGATCTGTTCTGCAGTCTCATTTTCTAAGAAAGTATCTGGTCCCATCTGTCGGAACCATCTAACAGTGCCACCTGTCTGGGCTGGTGGAGGTGCTGGTACGGGTGCTAGGACAGGTGTCCTCTCTAGTACTGTCATCAGACTCTGTCTCAATGTCTTTATCTGATGCCACTGTGCTTGCATCATTGCCTGGAAGAACTGAAGCATTTGTGGCTGGCCATCTAGCTATGGCATCTGGGGTGGATAAGGTGGAGGCGGTGGTAGTGGAATCTCTGGCTGGACAGTAGGCATCTCCTCAGATGTTGGCCTCTCAATCTGCGGCATCGATGTAGCTCCTGAAGTCTGGACCTCACAATGTTGCGTGGGGATTGTTTGGGAAGTCTGTCCCTCGGGCTGCGGTGTAGGATAGCCCTGCGATATCTCGTGCCAATGTATCAGCGGGGCCTGTTGAGGGGGTTGCCCTTGGGATACCTCCTCTCTTTGGGTGGTGTTATCTGGCACTGCGGCACTGGGTGCTCCTTGTCCACTACACAAATTCATCTTGCTGCAAGACATATAACTTCATTAAAAGAGTACGAAAACAACAAACAGGATGCAAATATTTAGAAGCAGTATGAAGGAAGTTCAAAGGCAAATCAAAAGTGGATGAGACCTAGTAATTTCTATCCTACTGCAGGCTCGCTGGGCACGTTACCATACCACAGGTGAATAGGTCGACCTGCATGGGCCACCATTAAAACCATGTCATGCCCTAGTCCCAAAATACATGGAACTAGGCTACGTGGCAATAGCCAGCTGTCACGTCTCCGAGGATATCCTAATTTAATGGATCTTAACGAAGAGTGCTACGCTGTCCTAAAATACTAACATGTCCCATAATAATAAATTAATAGGTAACTAATCTCATCCATAATGTAAACTGCAAGAATAATAATAAACTGCTGGAAGATAAACGCCAGTCTCAAGATATCATAGTATAACCAATAATATCTGGTGGGAACAAACCCACTACTATGACGAAAGAAAGTACTAAAATGGATGATAAAAGATAAAGACTAAGGCATCAGCTAACTAGATAATGATGCTCTCAATCCTAGGCAGTAGGCCTACCAAGTGATCACGAAAACTCTGACGGTAGAACCTCTAACTCCTCTGCAGTAGCGAATCTCGTCTCCTGTCCTGGGCCGTATAATGTGGGGTAGTAAGCCTCGTCCAAATCTGAAAAGGTACCAGGTCCTCAGAGGGACGTAACAAGATACATAGAAGCATACCATATATAAATGCTAAATAAAATAAATATAATAAAGGGTGTGCTAGTCATCTAAGTGAATGTAATATGAGGACAACTTTGGTACGTATGGGATGGCATAGGCATAACGTCCAATACCCCGAAGAGCGTGGCAGCAATACAGTATATCGCCATATCGCTCTGAAGAACATGGCAGCAATACAGTATATCGTCCATATCGTTCCGAAGAACATGACAACAGTATAAAGGGAGTCATTGGATCCGTGGCTCCTCTGGATACTACGGACTCCAATGGGTGTATCCCATATGACTACTAATGTCCTTCCCGCCCAATGTAGATACGCAAGTCGAATACTCGACGTGCATACCCTGTATCTATATGCCAAGTCTCTATCAATAAAATATAACCTGAACTACGTACTAACCATGATGTAGGTTACACGTAATGATATCTAGTCGAGTACGCAAACCCTTATCCCAATATGAATATGTCTCAGTGAACGTGTAAGGTGTCAGGTCTCAGACGATAACATGGTATCATCTAATGGGGTGAGTCTGCTAAGAACTAGGCCAAGTATACAAATCATCGACGTATTCGTCGACTGTACCCGAACAATCTCGGACGCGCACAATTGTATAAAATAAAAGCAACAAGAATATGATACAACATATGCATAATTTAAATCAGACAGTAAATATGGCAAGGTATCTTGCCTAGGTCCTGAAGCTGTGAATGCCAGAAGCCGGTTCCTGTAGTGTCTCCTGGCTGATCTAAAGGTCCTAAACACAAATATAATATAACAATCTAATATCAGATGCTAAATATTAAATGTACACGACTTCAACGCGATGTATTGAATATTATCGCAAGTTTCTGTTTGTTCGAATACAGCATCACATGTGCGCGTAGCTAAGGTGCACACGTGTTCTGTGCTCGATCATCCTGGCCCTTGAGATAATAATTTCAAGTTACGGTCTGACCACGATCTCTGTTCTGTGTGAACACATGTTCCTTGGTTTCTATGTTCATTGTACGTGGTTTATGTACAGGTTTTAGGGTAAAAATGCTAGTCCTTGGTGTTATGTCTCATGATTAAGTGTTTGCTAGTAAATACACAAATTCTAAATCTTATTAGTCATTAATCCAATATGCACATAATTAGGGTTATGTCCGATATCAAAATTTCTCGACACGATGATACAACGCTATGATATCAACATGAAGAAGCGAGGGTTTTACGTGGTTACCTATACGTGGCTTGCTCGGACAGGGGCTACTCTCATCGAGGTGTACTCCGGCGGAAGGGCGGCTCCGGCGACGTGGCAGCAGTGGCGGCGGCACTGCAGCAGGCGCGGCAGTGGCAGCAATGCACGGGGGGGTCGGGTTGGCGCCGGTAGCTCATCGTACGACAGGGCGGCTGTGTCGGTCGATCAAGGGGGCTGGGGTAATAGGAGCAATCGGGTCTCAGTGTAAGGGGTGGTGATGGGGCAATCGGTCTCGGTTGAAGGGGCGGCGATGGAGTAGTCGGTCTTGGTTGAAGGGGGCGGTGCCGACGCTGTCAAGCGACGGTGGTGGTGGTGGTGGTGGTGGTGGTGGTGATGGTTTGGTTGCAAGGGGGAGAGTATTCGACTAGGGTTAGGGTTTGTGAGGGTTTTGTTGGTTTAGGGTTTTTCATGAAGATAGTTATGTATTTATATAGGGGATGGACTTCGGGGTTGGTCTCGGGGTTTGGGCCGGCCAGGGTTCAAGGATATGGTTCGGTCAGGTCCAATTGAGGTGAAATTAGCCATAAATTAATTAACTAAATTAATAATTAACTGCGTAAGGTGAAGTTAATTCATATTGTATAGCTAAGGTTGCACTATGGTCAGAGGGTACCTAAAATTGTCTCACAAAATTTTAGTTATCACGGTTTGTCCCTAGTCTCAATTTTAAAATACAAATAATTCCTGTAGAAGCATGAAAAATATGTTGGGGAATCATAGGCATAAAACCCTCAAACATACAAGCAGCCGCATAAAACAGAGCTCCAGCACTGGGTGGCGTAAGACATGACTTCAGAGCCGTGGGCGTACAGCAGAACCTTAACGCTATTCAGCGTAAAATATAGCTCCAGAACAACCCGCGTAATGCAGTATTTTCAGACTGCTTCGGCATAAAAAGGTTGCTACATCGCTATTTTGGCGTAAAACCTATCTGCTTTTAATGCAGCGGGAAGTTGTACGAAGAACTCTTCGTATTCCTCGAATGAACTTGTCAGACGAAGCAGTGAACCTGACTCCTGACAAAGAGTACTACACGACTATCAAGAGGACGGATGTAATAATAATTCTACACAGAGCCCCAGACTGTCGTTTAGTGACAAAGCCTTGAATTAAGATGTCGTTTACGCATTTAAGGAATACGCTGCCTATTTTACACAGGTAGACATGAGCTTTTACGCTCAGGATGAGACAAAGCCAACCGCCACGTCAAAAGCTGCTCTTCGTATAGAACTCGAGGCACGTCTCTGCAATTAATGCGCGAGAAGGGGGCAGATCTCTACAATTAATGCACGAGATTTGGTTCTACTTTTAATGAATGGGTGAGCCATAATTAAGGCTAATACGTCCACATCACTATCCCTGCACATTACGCCATCAGGCTATTTTCAGCTATATGAGTACGCCGTATACTATCTCCTCGAAATACGCCAACGCAAGCTATATTTGCAAAGGTGAATGACAAGGTTATCGGGCCCAGAATACGCTCAAGACCTCAGTCAAGGAAGGATAATCGGTTGTCTTTATGCTGGCTACCTATCCGTGCAGCATCAAGCTTTATGCAGAACTTGGCTTCTACGCCAACATGACAACTATTTGGCTTCTACACTAGCATGACAGCTACTTGGCTTCTACGCCAACTTGGCAACTATTTCGTCTTCTACGCCTACTTGGCTTCTACGCCAATTTGACAACTATTCGGTTTCTACGCCTATTTGGTTTATACACCAACAAGAAAGCTACTTGGCTTTTACGCCAAAATTGGTTTCTACGTCAATCATCTCTACGTGAGGGGCAGCTACCTACGTGGCTTGCATGCCGTGATCTTTGTAGCAGTTATACGCGTTACCTTATAATGGGACATGCGTCACACGCGGATTCAAGAGATCATTCAGACGTGGGTAGCAGTTATCATAACCGCCGCGTAAAAAGTGCCACACTCTCCACTGTTCGGCTTCTACGCCTATTAGACGGTTACTGCAACTGGGCTCTATAAATAGAGACCTCTATTAACAGAGGAAAAGGGATCAATTTTTTTTAGAGAGAAGATTATAAAGCACAGACAGAGAGTAGTGATTGACGACTTTGGCATCGAGCATCCAATCCCTCTTGCGATATTTGAAGCTTCTCCTTCTTCTACAGCACTTCTTCGTCATCGTGTGGTCCAAGGGACAAAGTGATTGACTACAGATCAGACTCATATAGCAATATTTCCTTAGAATCAAATTTTTGTACTTAAAATCCTCGTATAGGATTAATTATACTTATTTTTCTTGTTTGTAAACCAAAGAAAGGGTTTTGTATAAACCTAGTTTCATTTCTTTTGTTTATTATCAAACACAAGATGTCGACTCTGCTGGGGAGTTCTTTCTCTTCTGATAAGAAAATCATTGCTCAACACGATGTTGTATCCATCGGATCAAGGAAGAAGACTCTGGTCATCCAATTTGACTAATCTGCTTGTGAAGACATGCTTCGCGTAGGGGGTAGCTCTCATTCCCTCTCTGTCCAGGACAACAGGAAGCTGCGTAAAGTATGGATGTCCCGGACATCCTCTACCCTTCCTGCAGGCTCTCTCTCTCCGATCAACAAGGTTGTGGTATCCCAACCTATACGCTCTGTGCATAAAAACTCGTCTCCCGTCTGTAATGTGGCAGACAAAGCTTCTGGCAATGCCTCAATGCCAATCCAGAAGTATACAATGCGCCCTGCGCGTAAAAACCTGTCTTCCGTCGCTGACGTGGCTGACATAATTTCTGGAAAGGCCTCAGCGCCAAGTCAGAAATTTCAAATGTGCCATGCTCGTAAAAACTCGTCTCCAGTCGCTGACATGGCAGACATAGTTTCTAACAAGGCCACAGTGCCAAGTCAGAAATTTCAAACGCGTCCTGCGCGTAAAAACTCGTCTCCAATCGCTGACGTTGCAGACATAGTTTCTGACAAGGCCTCAACGCCAAGTCAAAAAATTTAAATGCGCTCTGCGCATAAAAATATATCTTTCGCCTATAAGCAGGCAGATGGTCCCTGCAATCACCGCAAGGAAAAACAAGTGGCAGATTTTTCGACCTTTCGGCTTTTACGCCATCAAGAGAAAATTTTGCCCGCTCTTCAGATTACGTGGAATGTTGATGGCCGTTTGAGGACTTCTCATGTTTTACGCCAACCTGAGCAAAATTCTAGATTATGCCAGGAGAAGCCCGTCCGCGTAAAGAAAACCCGTTTCACGGGAAAATACGCTCCTAAGGAGGACAATGGAGTGTATGCTACTCACATGGCTGAACTGTTGTATTCCTATGGTAGAGAGAGGGTTGTAATCCCCAATCTCCACGTTCTTACCAATGTAAAAAGGCAGAATAAGCCTTCTTCTTCTTCTTCTTCTTCTGTTAATCCCCCTGATTTGTGCGATTTCTTAATCCAGAAATGCAAAGACAAGGGATCTTCTGATATGTCAATTACACCCCCTAGAGAGAACTATTGTGATATTCATAAAGTTGTAGTTAATTACTGCTGTTTTAAGGCAAAATGGTCAGTTTTCGACCGGTTAAACTACTTTTTGTCCTTACAGGAAGAAGAACCGACATTCGCATCGGTAAACATGGCATCGCACATTCCTAGAGGAAGGTCAAGTTCAAGACGTCACCCTCCGAGCCAAAGGAGATTCGACAGACTCCTTAAGAATATTGAAGCAGGTATTTTTTGAAATACTCGCTCGAGGTCGCGATAATCGGCTTAGTATTCTTTCGATTTCGACACTGGGGGTCGATAATTTCCTGAATGTGATACTGACAGTATAGACTCGATCTCTACAGAGATCTATACCAATCCCTTATTAGCATCCAGAGAAATATGAGTCTATGCCATTAGAGATGAACATAAAGAAGCTTCCCTATCAGGAATTAAGGAATAACGCATCACTATTTTGGAAGCATCACTCAAAGAGATGCATACCATGATGCAGAATATGCACCAAATGTTGGTGACTCAACACACAGTTGTGCCTGTTCCTCCGACTCAACTACGGGTGGGGGTAGATATGCCATCGAGTCAGGAGCCTATTCAATATCAAGAATCACTGCTCCTCAACCTCTCAACCCAAAAAACATATTACCTCCTATTGGGGTCACAATACAGCCGGTCTCTCACCTCTCTGCGGTCCCTTTCCCAATTGAATATCCGATGCAAGCAATATGGGAATTAAAAGCCCAATTTGACGCCCTGAAGCATAAGGATCAGCTCAAGAAGTTGGGGATCAATCAGCCATACCCTGCTATATGGGACAAGATCCCTTTCCCACCAAAATACAAACCACAGGCTATGGTTTTGTTTGAGGGAAAGATGTCACCAAGCCAGTACATGAACTACTTCAGCATGATGACGGTGTTGTTGCAAGGGAATAACGCCCTTCTCACTCGAGTGTTTAAAGGCTGTCTGTCTGGCATAGCCTATCAATGGTACCGTAGTTTGGCGGACAATTGCATTACTTTCTTCGAAGATTTTAAAACTCTTTTCTTCGCTCGATTCTACGAGGGAGGAATGGACATGTCTATGTCATCGTTCATTGAAGTGAAGCAGAAGGAGAAGGAGAATGTTCGTACTTTTATTGAACATTTTTGTTAGGCCACTTTGCAGATGCCTCCCGGAGTTCCAGATTCTGCCTTGGTAGACATTTGCAGGAAAAACCTTCTCCCAGTGATCTCGGTATTTACGGGACCATATCAGTTCCATGATTGGCCCTCGTTTATCATATCAGCGGTAGCCGTCGAAGACAACAGTCAGAAGGTGCATGATAATGGAATCATGATCTCCACCTCTGACAAAGGGAAACGGTCATCTTCCAATAGCAACCATCCTCGTGGTTCCAAAGAAACGGAAGTTCTGGCGATTAACACGTCTAGGCAACCTACCCCAGCAACTACGCAGACGAAACCTGGGACTTCTAGACCCATAGAAGAATATTCTTTTGTTAATGATGACATTCCGAGCATATTCGACTGTCTAGTCAAAAGTGGCAAGCTCACTCTCCCCGAAGTAAAGCGACCAAATAAAGTCGGCAGTACCAATAATCCTAAGTATTATATTTTCCACAGGTACATACATCACCCCACAAAGGTATGTTATATACTAAAAAGGAAAATCCAGGAGTTGATTGATGCCAAGGCCATCACTCTGCGTAACAGCGAGAAGACGGTTACTGCCAACATGATCTCTCTCCAATTTGGCAATCTGCCTCCTCAAGAAGGCCCGGATAGTGTAGTACCTATCCCACGGGCGATGATGAACATTGTTAATCTCCCTCCGACCAGGGGTCAAAATCATGACCTAGTACCCTTAACTACTAAGCGTGGGGAGATCATATGGGTTCATCCTGATCTGGTGTCAGAGATTGAAGAAAAGACTCAAGCTGCTAAGGCTAAGTCTAAAAAGAACTCCAGATGCAAACCATGCCATATGGTTATAATATCTCCGACATCAGAAGAAGAGGCTTTGGCTACTGGAACCCGGTCAGGGAAAGCCTACCTCAAAGACTATGGAGGAAATCAGGAAGAAGCAACGACAGACACTTCAGCTGCCAAGCCTTTAGAACCTGAACCTGTTATACAAGAGACAGGTCCTTCTAAACCAACGTCGACGAACAAGGGCAAGCAGAAAGAAGTTCGTTTCGATAAACCTTAGAAGAGTATTCAAAACAAAGGTTTAGAGAAACCTTATAACTTTGATGTTTTGGCTTAATTGGCTAATACTCCAGTCAGATTGTCCATCTTTGAGCTACTCAGGCTATCAAAAGACACTCGTCAGCCCTTGAGTGAAGTGTTAATGCAGGAAGATGCTTGCTTGACTCAGCTCAAGTCTCCCGATAAAGAGCCCGTGGCATGTCCTCAATGCCATATTATGATGAAAGTGGTCCCTAACATCACTTTCACTCAAGAGGACATGTTATTGAAACATAACAGACATAACAGGCCTCTTTATTATACCAGATATGTCGGCTCCATGGAGGTAGACCAAATTTATATAGATCCGGGATCATCGATCAGCATTATCCCTCATAGTCTACTAAGACCATTGAGGATCCCTACAAGTGAACTGGCTTACACTACTACTACAATCGTGGGCTTCATTGCCAGAAAAAGCAAGCCGTTGGGAAAGATTCGTCTGAGGATCCAAATTAGTGACCTTAGATCAGTAGCTACATGCTACGTCATTGATTCAGAGGTGTCTTACAAAATTCTGCTGGGAAGACCATGGATCCACGATCACAATATTATTCCTTCCACTCTACATCAATGCTTCAAATATGTAGACTCCCAAGGGACAGTGAAGACAGAGTTTGCTGATCTCAACCCATTCAAAGGAGATGAGTCTTACTACTCCGATGCCATGTTGTACACCCAAGACTACATAAAGGAGGTATCGGGCAAGACGAAAGAGGAATCCCACCGGGAACCGGGAGAACCATCTGCTGAGCAGCCTCTGTCAATCCAGGTGAAAGGGCGTACTACTCGTCCGAAAGTTACGGAGCCCATGACTATCCACTTGGACAAAACCAAATTAGGAGGAGGAAGTGATCCCCTAGTAATCACTATAAACCAAAAGCCTCCACCTTTGGTCATCAACCTTCGGCGCAACAAACAGCCAATTTATGTAAATACAAACGGGAACATGGTTTCTGATGATAATAAAGAACCTCTTTTTCAGTATACTGACGCTCAATTTCCTAATCAGGAATTATCCCCCCATAATGATATAGAGCCTATAGCACAAAAATTCTTGAAAGATATAGACTTCTATCAACCGTATGTATGGTAAGTGGCATCAACATCTAACGTCATCACGACATACGGGCCACATGAAGATTCTGTCTTTATTATCCCACCTACTCGCAGCAATCAGCATCCAATAGTCTTCGGTCGCATGCAGAGCAGACCGATCGTACAAGAAGATTCTTACTAGTCTGATGTTAGGAAAATGCAGGTCCACAGATATAGCCCACAAGCTTTGAAGATTATGCTAAGCATGGGTTATGACCTGAAGTCAGAACCAGGCCTCAATTATGGGAAAGGCAGGCGAATGCCACTGTATGGTGATCCCTACCATCAACAAACGCACTTCGGGTTAGGGTATACCATATCTTTTGCAACTTCTGAGTCAAGTAAGGATGCCTTTTCCTCTTCTCAGGATGGTTCGTCGTCCTCCGACTCATACGATGATCTCGAACGAGCATTGTCAGCAAATACGGTATTAAAAGATTCTTTTGAAGCAGACGAACAGGAATCTGAACCATTTGAAAATGACTCTAGGGCACAGCAAATAGATACACAATGGGAACTTTGGTTCAAGCAGAGAGAACCGCCCACTGAAGATAAAGTTATCCAAATCGATGTTAGGGATGAACTTTCACCAAAGCCGATATTTATCAGTAGTAATCTTTCCAAAGAAGAAAATGAAGAGATAATCCAGCTGATAAAAGAATATATCGACGTCTTTGCATGGAATTATGAGGATATCCCAGGTCTTGATCCAAAAGTGGCTACTCATAAGCCCAATATACTGTCCAATTCAAAACATGTAAAGCAGCACCAACGCCGGTTCCGCCCGGATATGATGGATGACATTAAAGCTGAAATTAAGAAATTGGTAGCCTGCAAGTTCATCCGTGAAGAGCCACACCCTGATTGGGTCGCCAATGTAGTCCCGGTCATGAAAAAAAGCGGGAAATTTCGCATTTGCATCGACTTTAGAGATCTAAATACGGCATGTCCTAAAGATGAGTTTCCTCGTCCCATCACAGACGTCATGATCGACAACACATGCAGTTTTGAATGCATGTCTTTCATGGACGGTTTTTCAGGGTACAATCAAATTAAGATGAATCCTGAAGATGAAAAGCATACTGCCTTCGGATACCACTGGGGGTATATTGCTATACAGTCATGCCTTTTCGATTGAAGAATGTTGGGGCTACATATCAGCGAGCTATGAGTAACATAATTATGAGCATATACGCAAAAAGGTAGAATGTTACGTAGACAATATCGCTGTCAAAAGCCGCCTCAAGGCTAATCACATCCAAGACTTGAAGATAGTGTTCGAGTTGATGCGCCAACATCAACTCAAAATGAACCCTATAAAGTCCTTTCTCGGAGTATCCAGTAGCAAATTCCTAGGATTTGTCAACACCGCTAAAGGCATTCAAGTCGACCCTGATAAAGTACGACCGCCCCGTAATCTGAGGGAACTCAGGAGATTTTAAGGTCGTCTAGCTTATATCAGGAGATTCATATACAACCTTTCTGGGAGATGTCAACCTTTTTCCCGCCTAATGAAGAAAGATGTGTCATTTGTATGGGACGAAGCCTGTCAGCAAGCATTTAATGATATCAAACGCTATCTCACTAATCCTCCAGTTCTGGTGCCTCCCATCATAGGAAGACCATTTTTGCTGTATGTTCGAGCAATGGATCATTCTTTGGGAGCTTTCCTCGCACAGAAGAACAATAAGGGTCATGAACAGGCTATCTACTACCTAAGCAGGATAATGATCGGAGCTGAACACTGATACAATCCAGTAAAAAAAGAATGCTTGGCCCTAATGTTTGCCATTCAGAAGACGCAATATTACGTCACAGGCCAAACTATTCATATCATCTCCAAGTTAAATCCTCTTCGGGTACTGATGAACAAGCTGAGCGTCCTTAATTCTTGACTCGCGACTTGGATGATGTTATTAACACCGTATAATATAGTGTATGTCCCTCAGAAGTCCATAAAAGGTCAAGCCTTGGCTGATTTCTTAGTTGCCCATCCAATTCCGGAAACCTACAAACTATACGAGGACATTCCCGATGAAGTTGCAGAATGTAACTCTATAATGGAAGATGATATATGGCAGCTATTCTTCGATGGTGCCTCTCGGACTGGTCCCAAGGGAAACGTGGTTTCAGGAGTAGAAATTATTCTGGTGACTCCTGATAAACTAGTCATCTATCGAGCATATTCTCTTAGCGAACCCTGCTCTAATAATGTGGCAGAGTATAATGCCCTACTCATCGGGCTTCAAGTCGCTAAAGAATTGGATATTGAATACTTAAAAGCTTTTGGTGATTCCCAGCTGATCGTCAATCAGGTTAGAGAAATATATGAAGTCCGCAATCCAGACCTCATTCCTTACCACCAAGCAACGATCGAGATAGCCATGTCTTTTAAAGGATTCTTCTTAGAGCATGTGCCTCGATCTCAAAATCTGAAAGCTGACGCTCTGGCCAGTTTAGCTGCAAATCTGGCTAATCCTATAAGAAGGCAAAACTCAGTGATCCTTCTTAACAGAGATTTGTTTTGTGTGAAAAATAATTTTTACATGGAACGCAGCTACGCCGTAAATACGGTTCCTCCTAAGAGAGATTGAAGAAGTCCCTTTATAGACTTCACAGCATACGAAATCTTACCAGAAGATCCCAAAGAAACAGTATCGGTTAAAAGACGATCACTACGCTTCTATTTTGATGCTTCTTCACAAAGTCTATATCGTCGAACTTATGATGGACTATTGTTACGATATCTCTCTGACAATGATGCAAAATGGGTTATTCAAAAAGCTCATGATAGGGTATGTGGAGCACATCAACCCGGTCCTAAGTTACAGGATCGTATCAGGAGAATGGGCTATTACTGGCCTACCATGATTGCAGATGCCGTAAAATATGCAAGACAATGCAAAGCTTGTCAGGTTTATACGGATTTTATACATCAGCCTTCTGAGTATTGACATCCTACTATTACATCATGGCCCTTTGAAGCATGGGGTATGGATATCATTGGTCTGATTCATCCGTTGTCTTCTAGGGGACATCGGTTCATATTGGCTAACACCGATTATTTCTCCAAATGGGAAGAGGCAATCCCTCTTGCTGAGGTAAAGACATCCAACATGATCAGCTTTATCAAACATCATATCATTTATCGCTTTGGGATACCCCGAAGGATAATCCATGACAACGGGCCTCAATTCATCTGCCAAGCATTTCACCGATTTTGCGATAAAAATTGGATACAAAATATGGCCTCTACGGTATATAATCCTGCTGCTAATGGTTTGACGAAAGCCTTCAACAAAACCATCATTAAACTCTTGAAGAAGTTTGTTTCTTCGAACAAGAGAGATTGGAATAAGAAACTGGGAGAATGCCTCTGGGCATACCGCACAATGGTACGAACACCGATAGGTTGTACCCCATTCTCATTGGTTTACGGGAGTGAAGCAGTTCTCCCCATTGAAGTTCAAATTCCCTCACTCAGAATAGCAGTGGCTAATGAGTTATCTCAAAAAAAGAATAATCTATTAAGGCTTCAAGAGCTAGAAGGATTAGACGAGAAATGCCTTCAAGCTCAACAACGTATTGTGTTCTACCAGGCACGTATTTCCAAGGCTTTTAATCAAAAAGTGAAGGAAAGAGTATTCAAAGTTGGCGAGCTAGTTTTAGCTATGAAAAGGCCAATGATCATCACGCACAAAAGTAGGGGTAAATTCTAGCCCAAATGGGAGGGCCCTTATGTGATTGAAATAATATTTTCAAATGGTGCTTACAGATTAGCCAAGCCTAATGGAGACTTCTTAATGGCTCCTATCAACGAAAAATTCCTGAAGAAGTACTATGCTTAATCGCCTTTGCTTTAACGCAGTATGTGGAGATTTCATTTCTGACAACACTACGTACAAATTTTAGTAGGAGCATATTCTATCATGTTCTTATGACCTCTGAATAGATATGTTCAACTGATTTGAATCGTCAAAACCTATCACGTCCATATTATCTCTGATAGTGTTTTGTACACAGATTTTAGTTGGATCATATTCTATCATGTCCATATAACCTCTGAATAGATATGTTCAAACTAAATCTTACCGAAAGAATATCACGTCCATATTACCTCTGATATCACTTTCATCCTAGCCTATCATTTATATTCCAAAGTGATAGGTACACAAATTCAGAAGAAGTATCTTTATTATCTCTATGAATAGCAAAATTATAGAGAAAGCAAAACGGTACATCATTGGGGAGGAGCAGTTAAATCGCGAATCTGTTCCGCCAAAGCAGTCATCCTCTCATTTCTGGAGTTCAAGATGTTATTGCGAGCCCGTTCCAGCCTTGCCTCATCGTTGTTCAGGGAAGATAGTCTGGACAAAGACTCAAGATAACCTGCACGGATGATACCTGCATGGGCCAAGTTCTGCTGAGCTCTCTTCATTTGGCCCTCAAACACACCATGAACTGCCGACGTCTTAAGAAGCCTCTCTGTTGCCTGAGTGAGTTCAGCTTCCAATCCTCGAACCGTTGCTTTATTTTCCTTATGTTTGGCCTGGTACAGAGTTAACTGAGGAATAACCTCCTCCAAGACTGCTTGTTCTTTATCCATCTCTTGCTGTTGTCCCTGGATGGATTTGTTTAGCAATTCTATCTGCTGAGCAAGTTTTGCAGTCAGAGAGTCGTACTCGGCCTGAACCAGATCATCGATGCCGCCTCGGGATAGCTGCAAATATTTGTTAATGGGTTGTTCTAAACCATTAACTATTTGCTCTAACGCATTAGCTCTTTCAGCGTCATTGAAATTTCTAATCTGCGCTATGGTGAGATTGGAGGACATCTTCAGAGCATCAAAGCCCAGATTCTTCTCCAGTACCATAGTTATCAACGATTTTAAAGTGATATAGAATATGCTAGTATATTGTTCAACTAGCATGGTAAAATGTGAATGGATGCTGGGAGTGGCCGCAATATCAGTAAAACCCCTTTGTGGAACGTTGGTAGAGGATGTTGCCATAATTATCGCTTCAGTAGATGGTGCGACAAAAAAAAAGATGCCAACAACAGTTGAAGTTGCTGGCATGCTCAAAGAAGGAGGCACAGTCGAGACGATAGGCTCATCCTCCTCTGATATTGATTGAACTGCTACTATTGGGACGACACTGAGAATATTGCGGATGGAAGATCGGCAGCTTCAAAACCTGCTTCTTCGACGTCGAACACCGTCGGTTCATTAGCAGGGTCCACAACAAGGTCAGAAGTGGTGTCAACTCCAACCTCCCTAATGATGTCTTTACTTGAAAAGAAGACAAGAGAAAGTTAATATCAAATTGATGTTAATTTTCTAAAAAAAAGCGTGAAGACAATATTTACCCATGGCCGATGGTATGTATGTTGCGTCCGTAGCTTTTATAGCTAAATCATTTCTTAATGATGCTAAGCAAGCTGTCATACCTGGAGAAAAGGGTGCACCAAATGACGTCTGAGGGTAGTAATCCCAGTCTTCACCCAGATCCACTCGAGGTTCATCGGGTAGAATCTCGCTGGAAATACTTACAGATGAAGAAGGGGATGGACCTATTATTTGTCTGGATAAAGATATCCTTAATATACTTGGCCTCGAAGGTAACCTCACTGCACTACCAGTAGCTGTAGTAGCGACAGCAGTCTCGAGCAAATAATCTCTGGCACTGTCAGCCGAAACTATGGAGGTTCCCTCTCTAAAATACGAAGGACCTCTGATCAAAGAATCATCCCCGACTGGGGAAACAACAAGATCACTCCTAGAAGCCTCATGGCTGGAAGTCCTTTTAGTACCATTGACAGTCTTCCTTTTCTTGTGAGGGGAAGGCTCTTTCAGAGTAGAAGCCCTTCGCTTACTGGGGATAATAAGAGGCTCTGCAGGCGGAGCTATTATGCCTCTCGGTATTGTCAACAAAAACTCGTCTGGACCGACAGGGTCTTCACCTTCATCAGAAAAGACTGATGGGATCTTCTCTCTTCCAATGGACTTATGAGAGGGCATCCTAAAACTTCTACGCACATCAAAATCATGATGGAAGGTATTAATGGACGTATAAAATTGTGTGTACGATGGAGGATGCGCAACTCTATGGAGAGAAAAGTCGCGGGCACAGTAAAGGTTGCTCCAGTACAACCCATTATGAAGTATCGCCATCCTCTGGCTCCGTCGATAAGTCTACCTTTGAACTTGAAGCTGGTGATAGCATTCCCCACGTGCAACTGGTCGTACCCAAATTTCCTGGCAAATCGGTTAGGCAGATATGGCTCTAAATAGCAGTGGTCCTCACTCATGTACAATAGATGAGAATGTCTAATACAGACCAACCAGTAGAAGGATTCGGGAGAAAGAATACTCCTTCCGTGACCTGAATCCTGAAGTTTCGTCCCCTATTGATTAAGATATACAGAGGGGACGATACAGAAGAGCTTCCAGCTATGAGCAAAATTTAGTGCTCGCCAACAGTCTACGACGGTGGTCACGTTCCAAAGGAAATTCCTGTAATTCAACAAGAAATTATTTCCCGAATTACTGGCAGAGCCGGGAGACATCACCCTGGGGTTATGAAGGATTAACTATCCCATCAAATATAGGAATGGTAACTCCACATTGGGAAATCCTTTACGCCATGTTTCATCTGCAAGCAGCCCATCAGTAATGGCCCTCAGGCCAGCTTGTATCCGGCATACCATGGTAGGGAGAAGGCCCAGTCTTGCTCCAAACACCAAATGCACTGCAGGCCATAAGTTATTGCGATGAATGTGATCCGCAGACGCGATGCCATTTACTACCCATCGGTGTAACCATACAGAGAGGAAGCTAGCCAGTTGAGCTTCCCTTGACAAAGGCTTGCTTTAATGCCTCATATAACTGTAGACTTTAGTGCCTGCAGGATAACCCCCTATCTCCTTATTGAGAACATAATCTAAAGCACCAGAGTCTTCAATAAGATCATCGACCGTTTGGGCATTAAGCATGCTCAGAAGATTCAAGGGCTTATCTCTGCTATCCACAACCTTGTCTGGCTTAGCATCTCTGGCCTGATAAAAGAAGAGATAGGATGCCCATTTGTTGGTATGAGCCAAATCAGAGGGCTCATTGTAGAAGGTGGTGCATGCAAGATAATGTCTCATCAGCTCCTGATATACTGCTACTGCCCGAGGGTTTGTATCCCTCAGCTCCCTATTTATGGGAACATACTCTTCATAAGGAGTATCCCCCATTGGCAGCCTTGAAATCTCTGCCATCTTATGAAGGGCCAATCCCAACTCCTCTAGCGGAGTGGTGAAAGTCCCAGTGAGCGAGATATACCGCTCCATCAAAGCCAAAAACAGGTTGGAGTTGAGAGGCAGCCCAACACTGGTAGCACTCACAGCCGCGAACAAACCAATGCTCTCCAGCTCCGTCTGAAAGTGCTTCAGGGCCCAGACAGTTAAACGGGCCCATCGAAGATTCCTGGGGCTAAGCACCCGCTGGTCCGAGGATTAACCTTGGGGTATACTCCTCCCTGCCCCATAAAGTCATTACAAAAAGTCGATATTTGAACCGGCTGGAACAGTGAAGTATCTTCACTCGGGACACTACCCGGTAGTAATCCCCTGAAAGGCATAACAAGGCCTGAAGGACAGCTCACAAATAATCCTTGGCCTGATCCTTTCTGATAAAATATCTTCCCCAGCTGGCCATGAAGATCAGGAGTCAGGGTCCATGACATCTTCCTGGGATGTATGGCATGGAAGAATACCGGGATAGGGTAATCTTTGGGCATCCTTGGCAGGAACATGACCATGCCCTCAGCAGTAAACACCCAATTTTCCCCTAATAGGAAAGCTGGCTTCCTATATTTGGTCCTATCTATATATGTCAGGGGCTCCCCACTGATCATACTCAACAGCATTTGTTCTCCTTGAGAGGATATCAGAGTTCCCCTTTCTTCAGGATACTGGGTTCCAGAAATAGGGAATGTCACATAGGACAAGTCCTCCAGATAATTGGAGTTCAGCATCCCAGCAGCAAAACCCATCACTTCAGCCAAATGAGGGATTTCCAAGTCCACTGCAAAATGCAAGAAAAATGAGTCAGTTCTACACTAGACGCTATACTCTTGCAGCATATACCAAAGACTAATAATGCATTTTTATGCCAGACTGCAAAAACTTGAGTCTTATGTTGGAATTTATATCCAGTGCATAAGAACACAAGAGTCGTAGTTGTTACGCCAAAACCTGATAATCCGTGCTTTTACGCCAGACTGTTAAAAATTAGGATTTATGCTGGAATTTACATCCAGTGCGTAAAATGCAAGGTTTTATCGTATACGCCAAATTTTGACAGTCTGAGCTTTTACGCCAGACTGCAAAAATATGGAGTTTTTACGCTGACACATTAGGAATATGGGCGTAATGATAAAACATCTCTGTGCATCATCTTCCTCGAAGAGGCTCTCAGCACAGAAGATAACCTTGCGTATTCACGTACAACGTGTGCGAATGGTTTTTCTCTTCCCAAAAACTTTTCCTATGACGCCTGGTGCACAGCTTGACGATGGGACACTTCGTTCAGATCGGGGTTCGCTCAGCCCAATGGGAGTTGCTCGTGCTTGAGCAGAGGAGCGAGAAGAAGAGGCAACTTTCTTTCCCTTAGCGGTGGAAGTTTGTTTTGGTGCCATGGCTAAAACTCAGAGTGCTCAGAGAAGAGACGAAGAAGAATTCTCAAAGAGACGAAGGTTTTTTTTTCAAAAGACAGATGAAGGGTTTCTTCTCTCGAGGCCTTGGGGTATTTATAGAGTTCAGATAACTCTTTGAATCCCTAACCAAATCCGATATTTAATATTTGGTTATGATTGGGGACCACGTCAGCATATCATTAGAAGATGGACAGTCATACTGCATAAACAGATCCATGCTACACGCTTAGGAGCTTTTACGCTCAGTAGCTATAAGTCTACGATCTTACGCCCAGGAGTTTTTATGCTCAGAAGCTATAGACCCATGATGTTATGCTCAGGAGCTTTTACGCTCAGAGGCTACAAGTCTATGATCTTACGCTCAGAAGTTTTTTTGCTCAGAAGCTACAGATTTACGATTTTACGCTCAGCAGCTAAAAACCTATGGTTTTATGCTCAAAGGCTACAGATCTACTATTCTACGCTCAGAAGATATAGATGCTACGGATCTATGACTTTCCGCATATCTTAAAATATGCAGGCCAGAGTACACGTATATCTGAACAATTTTCAAGAAGGACAATTACAAGGATTTATGCAGAAAATGCTCCTTCTTGGCTACAAAATATTCCAAGTGCCCAAAACATACAGAGTTCAATATTGAAGATGACTCTTCTTCTTGGGTCGATTGGAAGCTCATCCGAAGTCCAGCCGGAATCTCTCTCAAAAGTTCAAGTATGGCCTATTTGACGGCCATTTCTTGCCCTATTGCATAGGATTTTTGGAAAACTATTCTTAAAGATGATAGTTTGAACAAGAATCCTTCATATCAAAGAAGTGACAGTTCAGAAATTCTACACGACTCCTCGTCTAAAACAGCATGACAGTTTGAATCTTTAAAGATGACTTAATGCTAAGAAGCTTTCTACGTGTCTTTAGTTATGCGTAAAAGATGGGACGAGATCAGATACTCTTTTATCATAGTCGGCATAAAGTTATTCAGACGTGTTGAAGCTGCACATATTCAGACTTTCTTACAGCAAATATGGCAAATCATCAGATGCGTAAAAGAAGACAAGTCTATTAACCATGATTACATATGATGGAAATTCAGTTTACAAAGGAGTTTTTCATCTTCATGATTACATATGATGGAAATCCTTTTTCTACAAAGGGTTTCTTATTTTCATTTAAGATCACACCAAGAATCTGCTACGCCAGATTATCATATTGGTGGAGATCTTTTTCTTCTTCTATGGTACTTCATCGGCTTCTGCAGCCAATGAATAAGAAAATGGTGAATGGTGGGAGGATACAGAACTGGGCTTGTATAAATTATTCAAGCCATCCTCCTTACGCTATGGCAGGCATGCCCTAGAATTGTGTTAGGGTTCAGACCCAACTCAATATTGGAAGACAGGGCCAAACTGCCTACCCTCGTCTACCGCCATGATGGGAGAAAATACAGCTTGCAAGCTATGTGACCAAATAAGACCCTTCCTCTCTCCTGGACGAATCGCCATATGAAATTTTTGATCATCCCGAGCAAAGGAAGCTATGATATCATTTCATGATCCATCGTTGCAGAGGATATTTGCTCGAAGACGCCTCTTTTTACGGCTCCTTACATGCTGGAAGAACATGATCTTCTTCTTCCTCAAGACAGCAAGACGAACATCGGCAACCATCTCTTCTGTGGTAAAGGAAGTATGGGAAGAATAGGTTAACTCATTAGCCTTTATATAGGCAGAGGAGATCACATCAAATCCTAACAAATTCCTAAATATTTGTCGAGAAATCAGCCTCGCGGAACGAGTCAAACTTGACCGTTTCATGCTTCATTCAAAGTATTTCAAATTTTTAGGAATTTGAAAACTTTGAAGGGGGTCTTGTAGAAGCATAAAAAATATATTGGGAAATCATACGCGTAAAACCCTCAAACATGCAGGCAGCCACATAAAATAGAGCTCCAGCACTGGGTGGCGTAAGATATGACTTCAGAGCCATAGGCGTACAGCAGAGCTTTAACGCTATTCAGCGTAAAATATAGCTCCAGAACAACCCGCGTAATACAGTATTTTCAGACTGCTTTGGCGTAAAAAGGTTGCTACATCGCCATTTTGGCGTAAAACCTATCTGCTTTTAATACAGCAGAAAGTTATACAAGAAAATCTTCGTATTCCTCGAATGAACCTGTCAGACGAAGCAGTGAACCTGACTCCTGACAAAGAGTACTACACGACTATCAAGAGGACGGCTGTAATAATGATTCTACACAGAGCCCCAGACTGTCGTTTAGTGACAAAACCTCGAATTAAGATGTCGTTTACGCATTTAAGGAATATACTGCCTATTTTACACAGGCAGACATGAGCTTTTACGCTCAGGATGAGACAAAGCCAACTACCACGTCAAAAGCTGCTCTTCATACAGAACTCGAGGCACGTCTCTGTAATTAATGCGCGAGATGGGGGCAGATTTCTGCAATTAATGTACGAGATTTGGTTCTACTTCTAATGACTGGGTGAGCCATACTTAGGGCTAATACGTCCACATCACCATCCCTGCACATTACGCCATCAGGCTATTTTCAGCTATAGGAGTACGTCGTATGCTATCTCCTCGAAATACGCCAATATAGGCTATATTTGTAAAGGTGAATGACAAGGTTATCGGGCCCAGAATACGCTCAAGACCTCAGTCAAGGAAGGATAATCGGCTGTCTTTACGCTGGCTACCTATCTGTGCAACATCAAGCTTTATGCAGAACTTGGCTTCTACGCCAACATGACAACTATTTGGCTTCTATGCCAACATGACAGCTACTTGGCTTCTACGCCAACTTGACAACTATTTCGGCTTCTACGCCTACTTGGCTTCTACGCCAACTTGACAACTATTCGGCTTCTACGCCTATTTGGTTTCTACACCAGCAAGAAAGCTACTTGGCTTTTACGCCAAAATTGGTTTCTACGCCAATCATCTCTACGCGAGGGGCAGTTACCTACGTGGCTTGCATGCCATGATCTTCGTAGCAGTCATACACGTTACCTCATAATGGGACACGTGTCACACGCAGATTCAGGAGATCATTCAGACGTAGGTAGCAGTTATCATAACCGTCGCATAAAAAGTGTCACACTCTCCACTGTTTGGCTTCTACGCCTACTGGACGGTTACTGCAAATGGGCTCTATAAATAGAGACCTTTATTAACAAAGGAAATAGGATCGATTTTTTTTAGAGAGAAGAGTATAGAGCAGAGACAGAGAGTAGTGATTTACGACTTTAGCATCGAGCATCCAATCCCTCTTGCAATCTTTGAAGCTTCTCCTTCTTCTACAGCACTTCTTCGTCATCATGTGGTCCAAGGGACAAAGTGATCGACCGCAGATCAGACTCCTATAGCAATATTTTCTCAGAATCAAATTTTTGTACTTAACATCCTCGTATAGGATTAATTGTACTTCTTTTTCTTATTTGTAAACCAAAGAAAGGGTTTCGTATAAACCTAGTTTTATTTCTTTCGTTTATTATCAAACAATGCCTAAATTGGTTGAGGGGGTTTACAAGTTGTTCCCATCTGTTCTTCCATACACTGTAGCTATTTCTTTTGTTGCTTGGAGATATTGTACTATATGTTTGCCATGACAGTAATTCAGCATTTGGTTATTCTAGTTGCCTTATTATGTGTTCAAATTGTTGTTATCATATATTCTTTACTATTTATTATCTTATAGCTTCTACCATGTATTTGAACTATTTTTACTTTGATGTACTCGTTCCTTTCCTGACTTGATAAATATTTTTAGGTGACTACAATGAGGATAAAATCCCTATATATTATGGATCATATACTAGCGACATAATAGAGCCTGATCTTGCCCTTCCGGAGGATCAGGGAGAGTTAGCAGCTCTGATACCATCTGCAAAAGAGTAGTTTAGTAGTAGTTAATTTTGTTAGTTATTTTGGACCGGATTGTTCACTGACAGTTTAATATTATACTTTGAATATTTAGTTTTGGGTAGATTCATTAAAACCGCATCAAGACTATTATTTCATTATTATCTTGGCGTATTCATTTATACTAGTGCCTGTGATTGAGTATAGTGTGGAGATATATATATGTTGTGAGTTGTAGATTATACTTATGGCTTATTATACAGTGTTCTACCACCGATACTGCGGCATAGGCTGGGCGTACTCATGACTCATGCCCAAATCCAGGGTGCGGGTCAAGACATTGGGCCTCTATCGCTGGAAAGTTGCTGAACTAGAGGGACACCATGTTTACGGCAACTATCTTGTCATCGATATCCAATGTGAGGGCCTTGGTGTTGAGAATGTACTACTTGAGGGTGTAGAAGTCCTTCGTCGCATGGTGAATGTAGGGATGGTTGTGGCAGTATTTTGGATTATTTATCTCGGCTGTCTCTACAGAAGGTTTGGAACCTCCATCGGCTTTTGGTCGGGCTTCTTGGTTAAGTTGGACACCAGGGCCTGCTTCCATTTTCTATCGTGGTTGCTATTGCCACTATTGCTGTTGTTGTTATTTTGGAACATTTTTCCCTGTCATCGGTGACAGGGATCTGTATTCCCAGGAGCCTGGTGTCCTTAACCTTCTTTTCAGCGCTGACAGCGTTGATGATGAATGATGTCTATTCTTTGAATTGACTATCGCCCATCCAGAGGCTGACTGTCAGAAGTAGATTCCTACGGACATGTCCATGAGCTTGGACTCTGGATTGCCTAGAGGCAACCTCAGTGCTGCTTGGCGAAAATACTCGATATAATTTTGGGCAAGTTCAATTTTCCCTTGGGTGACATCCATTAGGGAATACATCGTCATGTTGCTTCCTCCGTCATAGAATCTTTTGAGGAAAAGACTCTTGAAGTCTTCAAATGACAAGATGTAGTTGTCTTGTAGGCTGTAAAACTAGTCAAATACGACCCCAGATAATGCTCCCATAAAGAGCTTGGTGATAAATGCATCACTACGAGGTAGGTGCCCCTTTACAGTCTCGAAATAGCTCATGTATTAATGGGAAGAAGTCTTCCTGTCTAATGGGTTCAGGTTGAAGGGCTTGTACTTGGTGGGTATGGAACATCCCTCCACTCGCGGGGGTACGGTTGTCATTTCCTGAGCTCGCACAGTAAATCCTAACTGCCCAGTGAGTCCAGATGAGCACGAAGTTCTCGTACTTCCCTTATTTCTTCTAGGGCTTCATCTGACGCAGAAGGAGAAGATGGTCATAGTAGGGCATAACGGCTACCCGCAGATAAAGCGGTTGTATTCGAGTCCCCATTGGTCCTATGGTCTTGATTTGTTTTACCTGAGGCCCTTGGTGGCTGGGAGGCTACACTTGCCTTGATGTCTAGTACTGCTTGGGTGAAGGCTTGCATTGATTCGCTCATGGTCTGCATCATAGTCTTGAGGACCTTGAGGCGCTGCTGATCACTAGGGCCTTCATGCTTGTACCCTGCCATGTATATCGTTCTTACATGAGGAGAGATGGACGAGATCATAGATGTAGCACTTTCAGCTTCAGACTCTTACAATGAATAGTCATTAAGGAAGGTTGGTAGTATCGTGCTATGTTCAGACTCAGAGGGAGTACTACCCCCAGCATAGGAGGCAACATCTTCTTTTCGAGGGTGGCTACCCCCAGGGACTTCAACATCCGTTCCTTGGGAATCATTATCTTCTCGGAATATTAGATTATCGTATAGGTCTGGGGGATTACTACCCCCAGCTTGTGTAACCCCAGGGGTTCTAAGAAAGAACTACCACCAGTAGCTGATAGCTTCTTCTTCGAGCGGGTGCCCTATAAAACTCCTTCCACATGTCCCACTCCAGGTCCTCCTGGTAATCGCCTTTTCAATGCGCTGGTTAAGAGTGACGGACTGGAGGTGTTGTACTTCCTTCCTCTTGTGGTGGAAGGGTCCTTCCGAGCTGAGTAAAATAAGGTAAAAGACAGATCCTTCTCCTCTGGTTTGCACCTGATATTTGGATTATTGTCAGATAGGTGCCTTCAGGTGCAGTCATTGGAATGTCGATTTCCTATTTGTAGGTACTGCCACTTTGTTGCAGCAGTAGTTGATGATAATTTTGGTACAATAATATACTAGGGAGGTCAATTCATACGACATAGCTTCCTTCCTCGCCTTGTGCTTGTGATTGATCATATTGTGCAAGTTAGGCGAGGGTTGACTCACCTTTGCACCCTTTTTGTGAGCAAGGGTAGACCGAGTGCACGGGTGCATGGGTGTTATTTTTTCTCCCTGGTCTAGGGTTCATACAAGAACCATATGGTAGAACTTGCCCCTGTCCAGGCCTCCTCATCGTCAGCATCTTCCGCCATCATGCCTAAAATACGAAAAACCAAGTCCTACCATATGGTTTCTTCTACCCCTGAGGAGGCCTGGGCAGGGGCAACCAGGTCGGGCCTTGCCTACCAGCAAGATTACGAAGCGCCTGACGTCAATGCACCTCCAACTATTGTACTTGTCACGTTTGATCCGGGTCTATCTCAACCCCTACTAGCGGACAAGTCCAAATAAAAAAAGGGGAGCTTCGACAAGCTATTGCTTAAAGAAATAGCTCAGGGACTGGAAAAGCCCTACAACTTTGACGTCTTGGCTCAACTCTCCAATACCCCAATAAAGTTGTCACTATTTGAGATTCTCTGACTCTCTAGAGACACCCAGAATGCTCTGAGTAAGGCATTACAAAATATGGATGCCTACCTAGCGTAAGTCAAGCCGTCAGCAGAGAACCCTGCCGCATGCCCCCACTACAACAGTGTGATGGAGGCGGTGCCCAACATCACATTTTTATAACAGGACATGTTGCTAAAAAACAATCGGCATGATCATCTCTTGTATTATACAGGTTTTATTGGTTCTATCAAGGTGGACCAGATGTACATCGATCCCGGTTCGTCAATCAGCATCATCCTACGGAGTCTGCTTCAAATTTTGGGCATTCCAATGTATCGCCTGGCAGCCACCAATACTGCCATCACTGACTTCAACGCACGAAGAAGCTACCCTCTGGGCAAGATCCGCCTGAAATATCAAATTGATGACTTGAAAACATAGGTCACTTGCTACATCATAGACGTGGATGTATCATATAATGTCATGTTGGGTAGGCCATGGATACACGAATACATGATCATGCCATCAATCCTACACCAATGTCTAAAGTACGTGGACACTCATGGCACAATCAAGACAGAGTTCTTATATATCGATCCTTTCAAGGGGATCGAGGCCTACTACTCTGACACACTCTTATACAAGCAAGTCCACCAAAATAAAGGTGGCAATGATGCTGACGATGAGGCAGAGGCTGGGATAGCATCAGATGAACCCTTAGGAGTACTTCTAAAGATGCGCACTCCTGACACAACCTCTTCCCTCGTCATAAAACTAAGCAAGAAGGCACCCAAACCTCTGGTCGTTCACCTTCATAGGCCAAGTCGATCACCAAAAGAAGATTCGACACCATCTACTACACCCAAACCGCTGGTCGTTCGCCTTCATAGGCCAAGTCAACTGCCGAAGGATGCTCCGTTACCTCTTACCATGGCTGAACCTTTGGTGGTAAAGCTATGCAGAAAAACTCCAAAGTTGTCACTCGTACTAGGGGTAGATCATGGGAATGATGAGCTAGATGACCACGTAGCTGATCACACAGACGTTCCTTCCCTCGATGATATAATTCCAGGGGAAGAGATACATTACTTTATGAATAAAGGACTATCTTTGAACTACTCTGAAGTTGCACACATAAGTAATGTACTCAAAAGAGTACGGTCTTGGTCTGCACCTGTAGACACAGGTAACTACCACCCATGTTTTTTAACTGGGTTCTCCCCAGCCAAAACTTTCACTTTCTAGTCCTAGCCGGGAAGAGGGGAGACGAAATCATCATCTTCGGCAAAGTAGAAGGCCCCCGATCCTTTGTCTAAGAAGAACTGGATCTAGAGCCCGATACCGGCAAAATGTTACTCCAATGGTATAGCTCTCAAGCCAAGCACCTTATCCATAAGATGGGGTACAATTTGAAGGCCACTAAGGGTTTAACTACGATAAAGGTTGAAAGCTGCCTCTGTGTCTACCTGCTCCTGCAGGCAAATTCGAGGACTACTACCATAAGATCAATCATGGCTTAGGGCAGATAATGCCTCCCACAACCCCCCGAGGGTACAGATGAAGGAGACGAGATGCACTCTCATTATTCATAATCTTCCTCTTGGGACTCCGACATCAGTATCGGGAAGATGCTCAAGCAAACATTATCAACCAACATGGTGTCAGTTGACATTGAGGAGGACGACAAGAATCTACTGGAACTCTTTGAAGTAGAACCGTGGGTCCAATGCCTAGACGCACAATGGGAGATACGGTTCAAATAACGAGAACCTCCAACCGAGGACGAAGACATACAAGTTAATCTGAGCAACGAATCCTCCCCTAAACCTATCTTAATCAGCAAGAGTCCGACTGATGAGGATTGGGAATCACTGCTATGCCTCGTTAGAGAATACATTGATATCTATTTCTAGAGCTATGAAGATATGCCAAGATTGGACCACCAAATTATGGTCCACAAGCTCAAAATCTTGCCTAATGCTAAGCATGTAAAGCAATAGCAATGGCAGTTTTGGCCGAACATTATGAATGCCATCAAATCTGAAGTCAATAAACTGATAGCTAGTGGTTGCTTTCACAAAGAACAACATTCGACTGGGTAGCCAACATCATGCTCATCTTCAAAAAGAACGGAAAGATCCAGATATACATTGACTTTTGTGATCTAAATATGGCCTACCCCAAAGATGAATTCCCTCTTCCAATCACAGACATAATGATCGACCAAACTTGCGACTTTGAGCGCATATCCTTTATGGATGAATTCTCAGGCTACAATCAGATCAAGATGTCCCATATAGATCAAAAGTATACAACATTTTGAATGCCTATACGAGTGTACTGCTACACAGTCATGCCCTTCAGTCTGAAGAACGCAGATGCTACATACCAGCGAGCTATAAGCACCATCTTTCACGAGCATCTATACAAGATGGTCGAGTATTACGTCGATGACATCACCATCAAAAGTTACTCCAAAGGTGATCACCTCAGGGACTTCAAGATTGTGTTCGACCTTATGCGTATGCACCAGCTCAAGAAGAACCCTACCAAATCCTTCCTAGGAGTCTCCAACAGCAAATTCCTGGGCTTTATCATCACTTCTCAGGGTATTCACATAGACCCCAATAAAACTAAAGAAATCATTAAGATAAACTCGTCGAGGAACCTCCGAAAGCTCCGTGGGCTTCAAGGGAGGCTGGTATATATCATGAGGTTTATATCAAACACTCTGGGTATTGTCGACCATTTACCCAGCTCGTAAAGAATAGAATGAAGAATGCCAATGCACATTTGACGACATCAAGGAATACTTATCAAACCCTCCAGTACTGGTAGCCCCGGTCTTGGAGAAGCCTTTTCTGCTTTATGTACGTGCGATGGATCACTCACTCAGTTCTCTATTAGTCCAGAATAGTGATGCAGGCCATGAGCAGGCCATCTATTTTCTCAGCAGGATGATGGTTGGCGCAGAGCATAGGTACACTCCCATCGAGAAAGGATATCTTGGTCTAGTATTTGCTGTCCAGAAGACTCGGTATTACATGACTGGACAGACCATTCATGTGATCTTATGAGTCAATCCTCTCAGAGTTCTCATGACCAAACCGGGGATGCTCCAATCCTACCTAGCTACCCGGGCGATACTACTGTCTCCATACGATATAGCATTTGTCCCATAGAAAGCTGTCAAGGGTCAAGCACTGGTCAACTTCCTGACAGCATATCCGATGCCAAAAACCTCAAAACTCTACGACGAGATTCCAGATAAAGTAACAGACTCAAATGTTACATCATGCGAGGATTTTTGGCAAATATTCTTCGACAGTGCTTCAAGAACAGGTTCCAAGGGCAATATCATTATGCGGGTCGGGATAGTGCTAATTTCCTATATGGTCTGGTCATCAACTGGGCCTACTCTTTTACAAACTCGTATTCCTACAATGTGGCAGAGTACAACGCCTTGGTCATTGGGCTCCAACTCACCAAATAAGTAGGAGTGGAGTATCTGGAGGCCTACGGCGACTCTAAATTAATAGTCAGTCAGGTCCGGGATGAGTACGAAGTCCGGCATGAAGACCTGATTCCTCACCAACAAGCTGCACTTGGCATCATCTCAAGCTTCGAGGGATTCTTCATTAAGCACGTCCCTCGGCTGCAGAATATCAAGACTGATACCCTGGCCGTCCTTGTTTCCTTCTTGGCAGTTCCAGATGATACCTATCAGCTAATCACAATGATTGGTTGAGAATTGTTTTGCCCAAAGAATAACCTCTACCTATGTCTAAGCAACGCGACGAAAGTATACACTGACGTCCAAGACTAGAGGCTTCCATTCATTGACTATGTGGTCTATAAAATTCTCTTCGATAACCCAAAGGAAGCCACTTTGATCAGAAGACATTCCCTTTGGTTCTATTACGACACAGCCACTAAAATATTGTATCGTCGTTCTTTTGACAATCTTCTGCTACGATGACTATCTCTGATGTTTGGGCTACTATTGGCCCATAATGGTAGCATATGTCGTCAACTATGCAAGAAAGTGCCAAGCATGCCAAATCCATCCAGACTTCATCCACCAACCATCTGAATTCCTACACCCAACGGTAGCATCTTGGCCATTTGAGGCATAGGGAATGGATATTATTAGGCCAATTAGTCCACCTTCATATAAGGGACATCGTTTTATCCTTGCCATCACTTACTACTTCTCCAAGTGGACGAAAGTCGTACCACTCACGAAAGTCAAGACGTCTAACATGATCAGCTTCGTCAAGCATCATGTCATATACCGCTTTTGCTTGCCACGAAGGATCATCCATGACAATGGTCTACAGTTTGTAAGTCATGCATTCTACTCATACTGCAACAAAAATTGGATTCAGAATATAGCATCGACTGCCTACAACCAAGTGACAAATAGTCTAGCAGAAGCCTTCAACAAGACCATCATTAAGCTTCTCAAGAAGTTCGTATCATCTAATAATAGCGATGGGAATGAGAAGCTAGGCGAATGTCTCTGAGCCTATCGTACAACGGTTCGAACAGCTACTAGCAACATACCCTTCTCTCTGGTGTACAAAAATAAAGGGGTCCTCCTGCTCGAGATCCAAATCCCTTCACTCTGAGTATCTCTCTCCAACTAGCTAACCTGGGATGACAACCATCATCGACGACTACAAAAGTTGTAAGCATTCGATAAAAAATGACTCTTAGCTCAGCAGCGCATTGAGCTATACCAAGCACGTCTCTTAGGAGCCTTCAACAGATGGGGCAAGGAGAGAACTTTCCAAGTGGGAGATCTCGTCATGACCGTAAGAAGGCCGATGGTTATGGCCTACAAGACGGCCAATAAATTCTAGCTTAAATGGGAAGGCTCGTTCATCGTGGAGTTTTTATTCTCCATCGATGCCTGACTGCTTGCGAAACCCAACGGCGACTTGCTCATGATGCCTATCAACGACAAGTTTCTGAAAAAGTACTATATCTAAGCTAGACTTGTACTCACATCATCACCAGTGGGGTAACCCAGATGTACATCTCTACACTCTTGGTTCTTCGTCTCCAGCAAGTGACTATGTGCAATATTTTCCTATTTTTTATAAATTCCTGTAAAGCCATTATCTATATCCAGGAGTCTTGGATACGCAATGGATGATGGATCCTTAAAGTCTCCCTAGTGAAGCAGTCCTCAGGTCCACTTGCACACTCCTGTAGTGACCACTCAAAACTAATCTCGTTAGATGCTAGCCATATTCATATTGCCTCTGAGCTATCGTCCTACCAATCTCTCCAGCAGAGCAATCCTCAGGTCTATCTTCACTCTTGGATAGACCATACTCAATAAACTACTCCTCAATGAGTTTCTCAGATAATTGGTTCAAGTCCATATTATCTCTAAACTATTGTCCTAGCATTTCTTCCTGGCCGAGTTTGCCATGTCCATATTACCTCTTAGCAAACTTTCTGGGTCTTGGCTATCGATCATCACGTCCACATTGCCTCTGATATTAGTTGTCGTCCACACTTATCACCCATACTCACCAAGGTACACCAGCGATGTTAAGTTCACAAAAACTGCCACATCTATATTACCTCTGGCAGGGCTTATTCCAAATCTATTACTTGTACTAACGTATGCAAAAATTAATGGGTCAAAAAAAACTGTCACGTCCATATTACCTCTGGCAGGGCTTATCTTAAACCTATTACTTGTACTAACATGAGCAAAAAAATGGGTCCACAAAACCTACCACGTCCATATTACCTCTGATAAGGATTATCTTTAAACTTATTACTTGCTCTCTAGTGCACAAAAAGTAATAAGTCCACCAAAGATCCCCCAGTGGGATATTCTTAAAAATCTATGGTGTTGTACTACGTCTATATTATCTCTAGTATGATACCTAAAGCTAACACAAATAAATTACAAAATAGAAAGGTTAACTTTTATTTTTCTCCGTAAAGAGAAATTAAAAGCAAAACTATATTTTTGGGGGATTATCGAGATCCCAAGCCCGAAGGCAAAATAAAGACACAAAAGGCAAAAGATAACTATTGGTGTTATGAGTCGGAGCATAACTTTGTTACCCGCTCATGGAGATAAGCATTATGGCCATCCAGGCACCTCCAAGCCCCATGCTCAACTTCTTGGGCCATAACATTCGGATGCTCGTAGCAAGCGTAGGACTGGTGTCTGTCATCTAGCTGTTGCACCAGAACCTCAATGCCAGCTGTGTTTTACGCTATTTGGCTCATCTCAGTGCGGATGGCCTCCTCTTCCTGCTAGGCCTCTCGTAGTCTATTCCCTATTGCATCAAGCTCGATCTGGAGCCGTCTAATTTGCTCGATCAGATCTTTTTGCCGGGAAAAGAACTCCTCTCTGAGATGGCCCAGCATGCCATGCCTCTCCCGCAAGATTCAGAGATCCCGTTGCAAATACTCCATAAATGAAGCAAAGAAGGCCTTCTATGTCACCACCTTCTTCGAGAACTCGTTATGTTCATAGAATATCAATATTCTTATGTTCGCCTGTTGCTACTACCGTAGCTCCGTCAAGCATTTCTCCACCTCTGCCAGTTTATGGACCAGAAAGTTGGTCATCTGTTCAAAACCAAGGATACCCCTCAGAGAGTGGACCTGGCCCTCGATAAAGTGCCCTGCCCAAGCAAAAGATTTATTGTGCTCCAATACGCCCTCGATCCCTTTCTTCAAGAATATATAAAAGCTCCGAATGGCGAGCTTGATATTTTTGTCAATCTTTTCCAACGTAGCCGGAGTCAGAGGCAGTAGGATTGAAGAAGAGGCCACAGGCATAACAGGAGGCACAACAATGCTTAAAACCCTCGAAAGTAAAGCAGTAGTAGGGGAAAAACCATCAGTCCTGTCGGCGATATGATCTTTCATGGACGTACAAAGTTCCTGAATACCCGGCAGCTGAACCACAGACGTCGGAGTAGTACCAAGACTAAGGACAGGAGTAACAAGCCGCATTGCTGCATCGTCTTCCACCGGTATACCATCCCTGGACCGAGTTGCATCAGCTTCAGAAAGTGACCTAGCGGCCTCAAGAAACTCATCGCGGCGGCTTACTACCACACTATCCAAAGAGGCTTCAGCCGCGGAACCCCCAACGACAACTGTTGGAAGAGCAGTTGCCATGCCAGAAGGGCCTGTAACAACAGGAACCTCCCCTGTCACAGCCTCAGTAGGGGAAACGGCGGGATATTTCTTGCCTCCAGAAAAGTGATGAAGAGACTCATATTGTACCCTAACGAGCTCACTACCCTATTCTTCCGTGACCCCTTCCTCCGCGGTCACGATCACGATCTTCCAGGGAAAGGTAGGGTCTGTAGAAATAGAACAACCAACAATTAACTTTGTCCAGAGAATGTAAAGCTGAAGTCGAAAGATCACTTCCAGAGAAAGGTTGCAAAATGACATACCCGGAGAAGGCAATGGGATATGACGCTCGTCTAGTACGGTCCGAACTTCCTTCAAATTATTCAAGTCATCCACCGAGATGAGGGAGGTGGCTGGTTCCACCAGTGACTCCCCTAGGACATAACCATTAGAGCATTTAGGAACAGACTCCTTGGCCTCGGACCCAGAAAAAGCGATCTCTTCATCTGGCCGCACATAAGAAACCTCGACGGCAGTAGACTGTTGGGGTCGGCCTCTTTCCTATTGTGTCTGCAAATTTTTAAACAGATAAGAAAAAAGATACTTATAGAGAGGACCGAGAAGAATTAAACTAAGAGGTTACACGAATATCGCCACCGCATCTAGAGAAAGCACCGGACCAGAAGCCACCCGAGTCAGGGGTCCTACCTCCTCCTCTTTTGTTCCTTCTTCTTCGTCCCCAGCCAGCACAGGGGCCTTGACAGCAACCTGCTTCTTATAACACGGCCTCGCAACCACGGCTGGTTCCTGCCTTCCCTTTTTGGACGGACTCTGTATCGGGGAGGCCCTGCGCTTTATCGGATAGGTCACTGGAGGCGAGGGGTCGTAGGAAGTATTCTCTTCCCCTGTCGTTGAGTCAGAGTCGATAAGCCCAGTCGTCCCCCTGCATCTTCCCCGATCTTTCTTAGACTCCCTGCATCGGGGCATCAGCTTCATACCCGCAATGAAGATAGTATCCCGGTCAAAGCCAAGTGGAGGCATATTCATGATAACATGAAAGAGAGTGGCTGCATAGAGGATGCGTGCAGGGATTTTAGCATCGAGCAGGGTAAACCAAACCTGAGTATCGGTGGCATAGTAATAGTCCCAGGCCCGGGCTCTGTCAAGAATGCTACCTTCAAAACCAAGATATGGACTTGGATTGCTTAATATGATCTAGCTATAGCCAAACTGGCAAGCAAACCTACTCGGCAGGTACAGTTCCAAAAAGATAAGGTTCCGGTTCTGGTACACCAGATGGAAAATAGCTAACAAAGGAGCTTCGGGGACAGAACCTGACGGTCAATACCACCATTATATTAAACCATATTTACTTCGTCCTTTGTGAACTTCGGGACTAAGACAAAGAAAGAATAGTCTGCTACGTGAGCAAGTGCATGCCGACAGGCAGGAACCTCAGTATGAACCCAGGGCATCCTACCATACTGGCAGATAAAAGCATCAGTCTCTATCGTTGTCCCCGCCACTCCAGGATGCATCAAAGATGGGAAGTGCATTAACAGCCAACCCAGTAGATGATGGTAAGGCATCTCAACCCGGTTGAAATCTCCAGGGCCTCCATGAGCCATCACTTTGCTCGTAAAAGTACAGAGCCCGTGATGGATGCTGCAGATCATCGTTGGGATTAAAGCTAGATGGTGGTCAAAAAATAACTTCACAAAGGGGAGGATGAGATTGCGGCTAACCCTCTCGATCAACCCGAAGCCCCCTGGGGCTACACAAGTTCACAGCCATATCATCAAGGATCCATCCAACACAGCCTTATCAGACAATGGCTGGGTATCTTGATAAAAGTAGCTGAAGGTGTCACCATAGATACCAAACCCTTCACCAGATACGGTCGTTCTCTTAGTACCGTGCACTAGGTCATCGATATTACTCAAAGTTTGAGGGCTCCAAATGATGACCCGACCCAAAGTGTCAATATTAAAGAGGTACAGGATCCAGGCCTTGGTGTGGGGTAACATCCCCTCGGTGCTTCTGTCCTTCTTTTTAGAAAGTTGCTGGAAAGTTCTATGATGGCACAATAACTCCTGGTACACTAAGATAAACCTCGGATGATATTTCTCTAACTCCTCAAATTCCTCATTGTCAGCAATGTACTCCTCATACGCTTACTACCCCAGGGCAACTGTGAAACATCATACATCTCGTAGAAAGCTAGTCCCATCTCCCCACCAGGAGTGAAGAAGGTCCTGGTGTGACAGTTGTACATCTCGGTCAAAGTATGGCGTAATAGAGGTTTCCCCCTTCAGGGGTTGCTCGTACTTCTCTAATACCCACAGGGTCAAATTTATCCAAGAAGATAAATGGTGCACCCAGTTGAGCAAGCATATTTCCCCTTGGAAAAGGAACCCTTGTCAGCGAGCTGGTTCAAAAAAGTATCCGCTCCATAAATACGAACATTCATCCCCATCTCACTCGTGAAAGTACCAGGCTCCAACCCGCGAAGGAAATAAGAAAATGATTCCTTAGTCGCCGCTTCTCTCATCAGTTTAAAGTTAAAACAAATGTGGCCGACTTGGGCTCCATTTTAGTCTGTGGCATTACGGTGCCCAACATCTTCCTTGGGAGAGATACCATATTAAAGGCTGACAAAGGCAAGTGGTGCTCCATCGTAGGTATATGTATCAGTATCCCGCCAGAGGAGAAGGTCCGGCTCTTTTTTTCTTTACTATCTTAGCATCCGAGATAGTAAGGGCATCCCCAAATAGAAATATTGGCTTCAAATGAGAAACACCCTTTGAACCCTTAACAAGCCCAGAGTTCAGCTGGCTAAGCAGATAAAATAAAGATTAATCTATGATCAACTTCATTATCATCTCAGATTGACCCTAATTTATCTAGGCCTAGATATTTGTCACTATATGGTCAAACCTTATGCCCAGTGCGACCTGAGAATGAAATACAAGCACCTCCCCTGACGGAGCCACATATAAAGTCACTACAAAACCAAAAATAAAAAGATGGTCAGAGCCCTCGGGATGGCATGCACATCAGAAATAAACTTGAGCACATAAAGGGACACATATGATACATGTAACCTAGTCATGAACAGGACCACCATACGGCCGAGTTATAACAGGACCTCCTTTAGGTCGAGTTATAACAGGTCTTCCATGCAACCGAGTCAAGACCAGCGTATGCGACCAAAATAAGACCCGCTCATAAAGCATGCGGCATTGTCATACGGATGGATCCACACATGTTCTAAATCATACAGCAGACAGTATGCAAAGTTCTAGGCGTCTGTACTTCTTTTCTTCCAAAACTTACCCTTGATGGTCACTTGAACATCCTCATGGAAAGAGAAGGAATCCTCCTTGGCGTCTGGTACGAAAGCCGGTTGCTTCCCCTTGTCGATCTTTTTTGTGACAGAAGCAGAGGATGAAGCTTTGGGGGCCATGGCAAATGAGCAAGCGGTCGATGGTAGGAATATAGGATTAAAGAAGTGGGAAGAGGAAAGTTCTCTCTTATCAGTGAAACCCCTATTTATAGGGGATGAAGATGACCCTTCAACTCTCGTGCCATGCTAGCAGCCTAAATGATAACGGCGGCCTCTCGGGCCCGACGTCAAGAGATGGCACAGAATCCCAAAGGAGATCCACTAAAAGATCAAAATAAATCTGTCAGTTAATGACGATTTGACAGCCTGGAATCGCTCGCCCATGCGGCCCAATGCCCATATGGCCTAACATCCATGTGATACAATATCCATGCGACCTTTCCGCCATGCAGCCAAAAGTTCTTCTTTCTCCATGCTTCTTATTCAAAGTATTCCAAAATTTATCAGTTTAAAAACTTTGAAGGAGGTCTTGTAGAAGTATGGACAATATGAATCCATGCAACCTTGCACCCCAAAACAAAAGCTCAAAAAGATCAAGCCGCGGAGTCTCTCTGTGGCCAAGAAAGATGACATCTATGCGTCCCAATCAACCAAAGCAGCTTGGCTGCAGAGGAACCCAACATGGCATCCCGTCAGCAGGATTGTCTCTGATACCGAATCCTGACAAAGAAGATTTTGTGGATTCCTCAAAAGACGTAAATTTGCTAAACGATAGAAGTCTCACATCAACACAAAACTTTATTCTCGGGGGATATACAGTACTAAGTGTACAGCGTAACTGGCCTCATGCATCCCAGACTCCATGCATCTTCATGCATCTCTGGCCCCATGCAGCTCCATGCATCTCTGGTCCCATGCGTCCTAGACTCTATGCGATCCCATGTATCTCCGGTCCCATGCGTCCCATGTTCCATGCGGTCCCATGCGCCTCTGGCCCCATACATCACAGACTGTATGTGGTCTCATGCATCTCTGGCCCCATGCGTCTCATACTCTATGCGGCTTCATACGTCTTTGGCCACATATATTTCAAACTCCATGAAAACCAAATCTTGCTGTTACGACCATAATAATTCTCTCTAACCAAGTGCGGACTATGTGTCAAGCTGACCAAGTCACGCCCACAAAGGACGAGAACCACCCAGATCTTCACCAATAAAAAATTCTAACAAGTGCCCGCGTAACAGCTCGACCTGCTCATGGTTACAGTTGTACCCCGTTAAGAAGGGACACGTGGCACCCTCTGTTTGATAATAAACAAAAGAATGAAACCAGGTTTATATGAAACTCTTTCTTTGTTTACAAACAAGAAAAAAAGTAGTACAATTAATCCTATATGAGGATGTTAAGTACAATAAAAATGATTCTGGGGAAAAATTGCTATAGGAGTCTGATCTACGGTCGATCACTTTGTCCCTTGGACCACACGATGATGAAGAAGTGTTGTAGAAGAAGAAGGAGCCTCAAAGATTGCATGAGGGATTGGATTCTCGTTGCCAAAGTCGTCAATTACTACTCTCTGCATGTGCTCTCTCTCTCTCTCTGATCTCTGATCTTGATCCTTTTTTTTGACCTTTCGACCTTGATCTCCTGTGACCAGAGGTCTCTATTTATAGAGATCAGTCACAGTAACTGTCCAATTGGCGTAGAAGCCAAACTGTGAAGAGAGTTACACTCTTTACGCGGCGGTTATAATAACTGCTACCCACGTCTGAATGATCTTCTGAATCCGCGAATGACGTATGTTCTATTATGAGATAACGCGTATAATCGCTCATCGAAGATCACGGCATGCAAGCCACATAGGTAACTGCCCCTCGCATAAAGATAGTTGGCATAAAAGCCAAATAACTGTCTTATTGGCATAAAAGCCAAATAGTTGTCTTGTTAGCGTAAAAGCCAAATAGCTGTCTTGTTGGCGTAAAAGCCAAATAGCTATCGTATTGGCATAAAAGCCAAATAGCTGTCTTATTAGCGTAAAAGCCAGATAGCTGCATAATAGGTAACCAGCGTAATGATAGCCAATTATCCTTCCTTGACTGAGGTCTTGAGCGTATTTTGGGCCAAATAGCCTTATCACGTACCTTTGCAAATATAGCCTGAGTTGGCATATTTCGAGAAGATAGCATACAACGTACTCCTATAGTTGAAAATAGCTTGGTTGGCGTAAAATGCCAGGATGGTAATGTGAGCGTATTAGCCCTAGTTTTAGCTCTCCCAGTCATTAAAAATAGAACAAAATCTCGTGCATTAAATAAAGAGATCTGTCCCCATCTCGCGCATTAACTGAAGAGATATGCCTCGAGTTCTGTACGAAAAACAGCTTTTGACGTGGCGTCTGATTTCGTCTTATCTTGAGCGTAAAGACTCATTTTTGCCCATATAGAATAGACAGTGTATTCTTTGAATGCATAAAAATGACTTGTATCAAAGATATGTCACTAACCGATAGCCTGGGCCTCTGTACAGAATCATCATTATAGCCGTCCTCTTGATCGTCGTGCAGTACTATTTGTCAGGAGTCAGGTTCACTGTTTTGTCTGACAGGTTCATTCGAGGAATACGAAGAGTTCCTTGTACAACTTTACACTGCATTAAAAGTAGACATATTTTATGCTGGAGGGAGGTGTAGCAACCTTTTTATGCCAAAATAGCCTGGAAGTGTTGTCTTACGTGGGCTGTTCTGGAGCTCTATTTTACGCTAAATAGCGCTGAAGCTCTGTTGTACACCAATAGCTCTGAAGTTATATTTTATGCCATATAGTACTGAAGCTCTGATTTACGTGGGCTTCATACATATTGGGGGTTTTACGCGTATAATTTCCCAGCGTATTTTTATGCTTCTACAAGACCCCCTTCAAAGTTTTCAAATTTCTCGTAATTTAAAATACTTTGAATGAAGCATGAAACGGTCAAATTTGACTCGTTCTGCAAGGCTGATTTTTTGGAGATATTTAGAAAGTTATTGGGATTTGGTATGTTCCCTTCTGCCTATATAAAGGCAAGCGAGTGAACCTATTTTTTCACACTTCCTTCACCAAAAAGATGGTTGCCGAGATTCATCGGGCTGACCTGAGAAAGAAGAAGATTATGCTCTTCTAGTATGTAAGGAGCCGTAAAAAGAGGCATCTTCGAGCAAATATCCTCTACAATGATGGATCATGGAAGGATATCATAGCTTCCTTTGCTCGGGATAATCAGCAATTTTATATGGCGATTCGTCCAGGAGAGAGGAGGGGTCTCATCGGACCACACAGCTTGCTAGCTATATTTTCCTCTATTATGAAGCTGGACGCAGGTGGGCAGCTTGGCCCTGTCTTCCATTATTATGTTGGGTCTGAATCCCTAACATAAATCTGAGCATAGCTGCCATGGCGTATGGAGGGTGGCTTGAATAATTTACACAAGCCTAGTTTTGTATGCTCCTCCTGTAAACCCCCTCGATCAATTTAGGGTTATTTTGGGATTAAATCATGAAGACTAGGATTAAACTTGATACGATTAGGATTAACGTACACATGTCTTATTACACCATACCGTTGCTACAATATCGGAATGCCACACTAGCAGTTACCTTCAATCCAAGGACACGAACATCCCTTAGACATGCCAGGCTACCCCCCTGATCATCATGCAAACTTAGATACCCATTATTACGTCTCATCTTAGTTTCACAATATTCGTAAGTGAGCGCCTTGCGCATTAACTTTATAATTTAATTGAGTGGAGGCCAAACTCACCAAGAAACAGGACTAGGCCAAGCTCGTGTACACCTTAAATATGGACCAGACCCACCCTCGAGACTTGGCCGGCCCAAATACCAAGGTTAGCCCACGAGAGCCAACACCTATAAATATACATGCTCCTACATGAAACCCTAATTTTACTATACATTAAAACCCTAGTCAAACCCTAGCCATTTCCCTCTTGCACCGAGCTCTTCCCCCGACCGCCCGATATCACCGGCCACCACCATCTCAGCCGCCCAACTCCGCCGGAACACCATCACCAACCAACCAACACTACCCATCTATCCATCCCCCGAATGCCCAGCCGGGTCGAGCCCTCAACGACTGCCAAGACCCCCGCCCGACGCTGCCTGGACCCAGCCTGACGCCACCCGACGCCGCCTGACGCCACCCGAGCCACTGTCCAAATCCTGACTGCCCCCACCACCGCGAGACCGGATCCGTGCACGCCGACCTGAGCCGTCCACGCCGGAGGAGACAGCCAACCAGCAAGCAAACCCCCTCGCTCGGCCGATCAGGTAATCGTCCGCTGAACCTTTCTCTCTTGTGTCCTAATACTTCTTCTTCGTGTTGTCGCGTCGCTTATGAACACGTATTAATAGCCTTTAACCTAGCTTGATCTCTTTCTCGTGATAGCATGTATAGTTGTATGTCGTATCGCCAAGTTTTGCTGTGTGTCCTAAGGTTGGACACAAGTCATGCTTACATAAGAGTATTAATTAGGTTAGATGGAAATTAACAAAGTAATAATTAGCTTAATGAGATGACCGGTAATTTAAGACTTATAATTCACCTAAAGCGTAGACCTAGACCTAGTGCTTTTGACATGGAAATTAAATGATGGGTAATCCAACGAGTCGTGATGTAGCTTCGTAAAACCATAGACGTAATAATTATTGACTCGAGACACATGTTAACCGAAGACAGAACACGTGTACATCCTCGCTACGTTCACACGTGACGCTGTACTCAAACAACAGCAAATTCGTAACAGTAATCAAGTATAGAGTCATAATTGTATGTAGTTAATGCGTAGTGTCTGATGATTGGTTGTTATATTATATTGTGTGTTAGGATCATTGGATCAGCCAGGGGATATTGCAGGAACCGGCTTCTGGCATTCACAGCTTTAGGACACAGGCAAGATACCTTGCTATATTTACTGTCTAATTTAAATATGCATAAGTTGTATTGTATTCTTGTTGCTCGTAATTTATACAACTGTGCACGTCCGAGTTGTCTCGGGTGCATTCGACGGATACGTCGATGATTAGTATATATGGACTTAGCTCTTAGCAGACCCAACCCATCGGACGATACCCTGTTATTGTCTGAGACCTGACACCTCACACGGTCACTATGATATATTCATATTGGGATGCGGGTTTGCGCACTTGACTAGCTATCATTGCGTGTAATCTACATCACGGTTAGTATGTAGTCAGGATATAATTTAGAGACTTGGCATATAGATACAGGGTATGCACATCGAGTAGTCGATTTGTGTATCTACATTTGGGCAGGGAGGACAACTAGTAGGCGTATGGGGTACACACATTGGAGCCGTAATTCGGAGGAGCCTCGGATCCAATGACTTTTCCTTTATACTGATGCCACGTTCTTCGGAGCGATATGGACGATATACTGTACTGATGCCACTCTCTTCGGAGCATGGACGTTATGCCTACACCTACTCATACGCACCAGCGTTGTCCTCACATTGCATTCACTTAGATGGCTAGCACACCCTTATTGTATTTATTTTATTCAGTATTCATATATGGCATATTGTTTTCTTGTATCTTGTTACGTCCCTCTGTGGACCTGGTACCTTTCCAGATTTAGACGAGGCTTACTACCCCACCGTATACAGCCCGGGACAGAAGACGAGATTTGCTACAGCTGAGGAGTTGGAGGTACAACCGTCAGAGTTTCTGTGACCAGTTGGTAGGCCTTTAGCCTAGATGGAGGGCATCATCATCTACTCAGCTGATGCCCTAGTCATTATCTTTTATATCTCATTACTTTATTTTGTCATAGTAGTGGGTTTATTCCCACCAGACATTACTGGTTGTACTATGATGTCTTGAGACTAGTATTTATCAACCAGCAGTTTATTTAGTGTTTTTTGCTCTTTATATTATGGATGAGATTAGATTACCTGTTATTGACTGATATTGGACATGTTAGTATTATAGAACAACGTAGCACTCTTCGTGGATCCATTAAATTGGGATATCCTCGGAGACGTGTCAGCTGGCCATTGCCACGTGGCTTGGTTCCATATATTTTGGGACTGGGGCGTGACACCTCCGTTGACCATTTTCTTATTCATCGGCCACAGAAGCCGATGAAGTACCGTAGAAGAAGAAAAAGATCTCCATCAAATAAGAACCTGGCATAATAGATTCCCATCGTGATCTTGAATGTTAATGAATAATCCTTTGTAAAAAAGGAT